>JAWPHD010008150.1:0-118819 GCA_037043455.1 Cyrtodaria siliqua
CAATTTTCGTTAAGACGTTATAAAATGAATAAAAAAATAAATATTTGCCGACTGTGACTTTGAACATCAGAAACTGGTGAGCTAAATGTTAATATTTACCCTATAAGAAAATGCGCTAATCTAAAACAAACCAGCGCCTCTACGTCGAAAAACTAGCGCTTAACTTCAACAAAACTCGCTTCGATAAATATTAACATCTACAAACCAAATCAGACAAAACATATATTTTTACTTTAAAACTTACTTTGAGGCTATAAGAAACTATAAGAAACATATTGAAATACAACTGAACTGATCCAACAAATGTATTCTGATGAAATATAAGGCAGTAAGAAGTAGATATATACAAGTTCTTACCCTATAAACCGCCTGATAACATTCAGATTTCCACGTCGTAAGCTAGATGTGGTCACTTGAAAGTCCGGTGCATTGTGTAAATGTAACACACAGACATGCAGTGTATATTTTTTATGGAGAATACGTTTGTAAAATCACGATTATTTGCTAAATTGTGGTTTTCACATCTAAAAACCATCACATGTCTACGAACTAGCGTGTGTTGATATCTATAAACTAAAATTCGATTCGCCTTTTACCTACAGTGAAGTATATCACCTCCGGTATCCGGATAAAACCACTTGGTAGCGATACGACGAACGCGGATCACCCGCCAGTGAAAAAATGTCCAATTTGAGTCGAAAAAGTCTATGTTTTGGACATGTAAACGTGTTTACCATTCGGGTTTTTTAGCACTATTATTTTGGCAGTAATTATATAGTTCAACAATTAAATAAGAAATAAGGTATTGAAACATCATTTCAGTTGTACCGCAGCACTGTATCTCGATAGTTCGAGTCTTATTGTACCGCAGCACTGTATCTCGATAGTTCGAGTCTTATTGTACCGCAGCACTGTATCTCGATAGTTCGAGTCTTATTGTACCGCAGTACTGTATCTCGATAGTTCGAGTATTATTGTACCGCAGCACTGTATCTCGATAGTTCGAGTATTATTGTACCGCAGCACTGTATCTCGATAGTTCGAGTCTTATTGTACCGCAGCACTGTATCTCGATAGTTCGAGTCTTATTGTACCGCAGTACTGTATCTCGATAGTTCGAGTCTTATTGTACCGCAGCACTGTATCTCGATAGTTCGAGTCTTATTTCTTCCGAGAACGATGATGTTCATAATGTTTTTATGTTTAACTACTAAGGGTTGAAAGCTTAAGCCCCATAGAGCTTGTTTAAATAGCAAACCATGGGAAAATGTGAGAGGGGTGTAAGAAAAATGGACGGGTTATGATACGACCACACTCGGATCACAAAACACAAATGTTATGAGTATAATATTCACTTATTTAGCTCTTATATGAAATTAAAAGTATTTGATAGCATTTTTAGCTAAATATAATAATATTTTATTGCAAATATGTTACAATACATCAATTCAACATCACAATATCCATAGCAACATTTACAACTGGATTAAACTACAAGTTATTACAACATTAGTTACAGTTCTCTCCATTGTGGCTGAAAAAGTGTACGTGATTATCGTTTGAAATTGTAACAATACATTTGAATATGAACTTGATCATGTTGATAGGGAAAAACGAAGAAGTAAAACAAATCCCCCAAAAAATCAAAATTTAAGCTCTGCCGTGCCATTCTTCCCCCACGCAATATCCACCGAAATAACACCCCATATCCCCGTTCAGGCTGATAGAAACAAAGCGACAGTTGATATAGACACAATACAAAGGTATATCGATACAACGTTAAGGATTTTGGAATCGTTTAGTGTTTTTAATATAGCTTAATCAAGGATTTGTCAATAATTATTGGCAAATCCTTGGCTTAATATAGTTTTGAACTCGAGTAAATAGAATATGTTTTTCCTCGTCCGTTAGTTGGTCACTGCCGTATACAAGTTTGCGAGTTAAAGGATAAAATATACGAGTGTCTAAATATAATTGCCGTCTTTCATTTCTGAAAATTACGCATCTAAACAAATTCATAACTTTCACATGACATCATAAAAATAATTTGACCAATCAGTGATCAATACAATAAAAGACCTTCACATTCTGGTAGGGGGTAAACTCGGTGTTTATCGTTGGTGCTCAACTGAATTTAGTCCTTTATAAAACTAGTTTGTAGTGATAATTATATTAAAAGCTTTATTTTGTGTGTACATCTGTGTATCTTATTTTGGTGTTGATTTTAAAACACCAATATGGATACATTTAATTTAAATCATGGTCTAATATGTTCATGTTTCATATAGAGATTGAGGATAAAGTCCGAGTAAACGCCTTTATTTTCACCTACTGAATATCTCAACCTACCGGAAGTTGACCGGATGTGAAAGTTATGAATAATGCTCAACATCTTCAACTCCATCACCACATATACAATTGGGATTGTCCCTCAAATGATTAAGATACAGTTCAGCGTTTAAATTGCTGCAACTGACATGTCGCCAGTACTTAGATATCTCCGCCCTATTGTTGAGTCGGAGTATATTGACAAAAGTTTATATAACATAGTTGTACGTGCTTTTGTTCGTCGGAGGTTTCGTTCTGGTTTGATTGGTTCAAATGGATAAATGATTGACAACTGGCGACATGTTAATTTGTATCTATCACCTAATATGTAGTATTGGGGTACTATCGGTGGTTTAAAGTATTTGTTAAGTCTAGTTTTAAAACTCAAAGGTGATGGTGCTTCGCGAATGTTACTATCAAGTTCGTTCCAACGTTTTAGAGATGACGGTAACACTGATCTCGAAAACAATTATGTTCTTCTAGGTAAAGTAACGAAGTTGGAACTGTTTTTTAAGTTATAAGGATTCGATTCTGAAATATACTACCCAAAATTTGCTAAGGATCACTTTTTTGCTGTCTAAATTTCTTGCTGAAATAAATAGCATTATTTCTATTTTACATGAAATTATTTAGGGCAGTGTATATATAGGCATGTGATCTCATGACTTGCTTCAAATTGTGGAATTGTTGAAGTATCAATGAAATTAATATCGTTATTGTAAATTAATTTCTAATAATACCATATGGAAGAATAAAAGTGATCCTTAGCATTGAGTAGTATAGTTGCGGGGAATATTTCTTTCAAGTAACTCGGTAAATCTCCATTTTTAAACTTATAGGTAAATATCAACTTGCGTATGTGTCTTCTATCGGACAGAGAGACACAACCAGTTTCAGTTAACAATGTGTGTATAGAGACGGCACGAGTCGGGCCAGTAACCACTCGCGCGGCTTCATTTTTTATTTATTTCTGAATTCTCTTTTTTCATAATTCGTACAACTATCCCATACTATAGCGGCGTATTCTAAAATAGGGTGAAGGTAAGATTTATATATTTGATTAAGCGTTTGACGTTTTAATTTAAATTTCATTAATTTCATTGAACCTAGTACCTTAGACGCAGATAGACGCAGATGTTACACTATTTGAAATATGTTGATGCCAGGACGCATCATTCCTAGATGTTTATGATGGTCAAAACAGATAAGTTGGGTATTTTCAAATATCAAAGACGGACGGTTTCTGTTTGCACGTGAAAAGAATATGACTTCAGTTTTAGATGGATTTCTAGCCATTGCTTTGACCAGTTCGATATTTTACGCAGATCGTCATTAATTGTAGTTTCCATATAATCTATGTCGGATGTAGATACCGCAATAGAAGTGTCATCAGCAAACAGCCTTGTCGTACTAAGCAACGAATCAGCTATGTCGTTTATATGTTAAAATGGTCCTAGGACAGAGCCTTGGGGTACGTCGGCATTTGGAGTTTTTATTTTAGAAGAAGAACCAACGAAATCTCTTTGTTTACGATCAGTTATAAAAATTATATATTTATCTAATTAATAAGGTTGCCTGGCCAGGAGAGCTGATGGGATAACGAGTTGTCCTTCGTCCGTCCGTCCGTCCGATCGTCTGTCGTTAACTTAATAGAGACTTCGTATTTAATCCTGTCTTTATCAAACTTTGTCCGTGTATATATCTCAATGAAAGTGCGTTTGAAACTGGTCTCTCACCGCTGCGGGTTCGAATCTCACTGGGAGCTTGACTTGTAAGTCAGGAAATGTTGATTCTTACGGATGTGTAGTACATAGTTCTAGTACTACATAACCCATGACACCATTCAACCAACCAACCATCTTGCACAGAAATCAGGAACATATATGTATATAGTGACCTACACCAACACAACCGTTAGCATTGAATTTGCAAATAGTACACGTGCACCTTATCAACAGAGTATAACAACCTAGTAGTAACTCGCATACATTTACAGTCCGTAATGTGCAATTGTACGTGTTGTTATTTTCCTTACATTATTTACATATTTCTTTTTTAACTGGCTAAGGGCCTGTTCAAAAAGGCATTTATCATCATGATATGTTTGCAAAATGTTTTATAGAAATACAGCACACATTCATTACAAGTATAATGATTGATTTGAATTGTTTTTAACGGCTCATCAACACACCAGTTTAAGTTATTTAGCCACCCATGGAGGGGGCGGAATATATATGAATGCTGGAATCTCGACATAGTCTACCATGGAATACATTCCTATGGTTCTTTAACGTGCTAGCGGGAATACGTAATTTAAGTTTACATAGTTTGTATGTGCTGGTTAGCAACAATTAGTGTCATCTTTTATTTTCTGTTTTCTGCAAAAGAACTACCAAGTTATCTAGTGTTTTCTTCAAAATAATATGGAACACACATTTCCGCTTTTCCCATCTTTTCAGTACTCACAACGTATATGGCTTTTCTACGCAGTGTAAGGATATGAGCGATTACAAAACTGTTACACACATAGAACTAATTATTAATACGCTCTAGGCGAGTCGGGTATTGCGTAGGACTTTTTCCACAGGGTGTAAACCCGGTATCAGCGCAAATGGATTCTCGACGAAAACCAGTCTCGGTTGCTCAACGACAGTGGTAACGGATGCGCCACGAATCACTCCCACGAATAGTCACTTTTTCACGTGTGTGTTTGGCTTATTTTGCGAAAGTTTACACCGCTACTAACAAGTTTGGATCGATTTAAGGTAAATATGTATTCTTTTTCACCTACCCAACAAATACGCGTTTAGGTTTAGTCAGAATGTATTGTGTAAACATATACAGGATCACTTCAAATATTGAAAGCGAAAGTAGAAAGGTACAGTAAATCACAGTCATATTTGTTTAAAACATGTTTTTCAAAGATGTTTGCAGCCTGACAGTTGTTACTCTGAAATGACATTGCTATATATACACGGTGTTCATGCTGCAACTACCTGTATTATGTTGTTATTCGGCGTTACAGTGAGTTTTCAACGACAATTACCGGGTAACCTAATTGAGGGAATTGTAGCTACTAGTGTGATGGAGGTTTCGTTTGAGGAAGGCTCTTCCATATAAATTCATGAAGTCGATCTTAGTACATCTATGGAAGATGAATGTGACGAGGCCATCTTAACAAGCACACCAATACCAGTGACACATGGAGCCTGCAATGCCAAACCGCCTAAACCAAGTATACATTTTTCTCTAACAACACCGAACAGTGATTTGAAAACACCATCACCAGCAGTGCAGTCTACAGGTGATGCTTTAAGTAGCACAAACCCGCCTAAACCTAGGGTAAACTGCAAAGATGTTACTTACACTAAATCATCGAAATGAAATGTGTACAGGCATGTAAGAGGTATACATCAAAAACGATCAGTCACGTGGGATGTTTGCAACAAGCAATTCAGGACATTGTTTGACCTCAAACAGCATCTATGATCCATTCATCACGATGTAAAACTTATTTAATAATAGAAGTTCATTGGTAAGGCATAAGAAAGTACACCATGAAAAGATTCACATGCTCTGTGTGCAACAAGCATTTCTTTGAACGGGCACATTACCATAGACATGTTAACAAACATGTAGAGACAACACCATACTCTTGTAGCATATGCAATAAATCCTATCGATTTAAGAATAGTCTCAGGCGACACAAGGAAAAAAGGACCAGTTCTGTGCTTGTGGAAAAACCTTTTCGTGTAGGTCACCTTTAACACGCCACAAAATTAATATTTAAAACTTACATTGTAGTAGTATTTGACACCTAGCGTGTACTTAAACCAGCTTACCCAGTCCGCATGAATTGATGTATTGAATATCGTATTGATTTCCAATACTATTTGGTGATATCACCTTTCCAAATTGGCGATATCAACAAACGTTATTAAAACAAAAACACGATATCCCATACTGATTAAGTTCACCTTTTTCTCATAACAGCAGGTTGGTAAGGGTGTACACTTATATAAGACTAATATAGTGGGTATGCGGGTACATGTTGTTATATTATAATTTGTGTTTTTCATATTTATTTATTTCCAGTAATATACGAATAGGTAATATAATCTATTTGAATGAGTGATATCATTTACAAGCAATTCGCTTCGAATAAATAATATCACCTATTCGAATGAGTATTACTTTAGTTAGTATGGATTACATATTGCTTGAAAGTACCATTTGGTGATATCACCGATGTATTTTAGTCAGTGATATCCAAAATGTGATAAAGATAGATAAATAATATCGGACAGGGAAAGTAGCATTCAAGGACGACAGTCAACCACAAAACACAAAAACAAAGAGGCAAACAGATAAACGAGAAGGCAAAAGTAATAAAAAATGCAAACGACATCACAAACACAAAAGGGTTGACTATAGGGCTACCGCCTTGGAACGGTCAGTGGCAACAAAGGCCACTGGGGGTTTAAACCGGTTCTAGGGTGCACCAAACCTCACACTTACCCTACTGTCATGCCAATAAAACAGGACAGTGTAAATAAAGAAATCCCCGCCATGATCTAATCTCTAACCTACAAGGCAGCAACAATAGGCAATATAAGTAAAACACAAATATGCTCGTGTAAATATAATACAAAAAAAAAATAGCCTAGAAAGCCACAATGAAGGTACTCAATGACTTGGCAGAAGCCAGAGCAACAAGAGAATAGTCCATTAAGGGCACGACAAAAAAGATCATAGACAAACATCAAACAGGTATTACCACATTATATTATCAAAGACAAGCTAATTTTTCTTATTCAAAAAACATTCGCTAGAGAAAATACTACATTTTTGGCCTTTAATAATATTAAAGCGTGTGGACCCTATGATGTAGGCGTCATCATAGGGTCCACAGCCTGTCCGGTCATCGTACAATTAAAGAGGAAAGCATAGTGGCGAACTGTAAAAGGGTCCACCACCAAGCCTGCAGTACGTTACAAAATGGTAGGGTCATAACCTCTTTTGATAAACTTTTTAACAAGTTTAACAAAGATAGTATGAAAGTGATCATGACCAAGAATATTACGAAAGAGTATGAGAGTGGACCTTTGGAAACGGCCGAACACGACATATACGAAGTTTATAAATCACATCACTATAGAAGTCAGGTTGTGATAGTCCTTGTCGCAGAAGAGTCCTTACTTAAATTACTTTTATATTTGGAAAAAAGATCAGGGTTACGATAATAAAATTTTGCAAAGATTTTACGAAGTTTATGGTCACGGTAACCCTGATTGAGTAGCTTTTTAGTTATACAAAGATTACGAATATTGAAGTCCTCAACTCGAGAACAAGCTCTTGAAAAACGAATAAGTTGAGACAAATACATCCCATAAGCAGTTGCTCGGGGAACATCCCCATCCAAGTGGGGATAATTAACAATATCAAAATTTAAATCATCTCTCTTGTCATAGATTTTGCTAATTATTTCACCAATTTCAATCGAGAGATCTAAATCAAGAAAAGAAGCGTTATTATCAGATATATTAGCTTTGTTAAGCTGAAGTTCTTTAGGATAAATATTATCAACTATAGTTGGAAAGAAAGGGTTGTCAATGTTCAATATGTCATCCAGATACCGAGGGGTGTCATTAAAGGCTTCAATAACATATGCCTGTGTATCTGGCGAAAGACTCAACATGAAATCTCTTTCATAGCAAAATAAAAACAAATCTGCGACAAGTGGTGCACAGTTCGTACCCAATAGGAAGATGAGTGCTTCACAAACTTCATAGCAAGTTCATATAGTATAATTGTCTAAACTGCCGTTAGTTAAAACGCTTTAATATTATTAAAGGCCAAAAATGTAGTATTTTCTCTAGCGAATGTTTTTTGAATAAGAAAAATTAGCTTGTCTTTGATAATATAATGTGGTAAAGTTGTATATAGTGTAGAGAAATCATAAGTGCTTATAGATGAAACACTAATAATGTAATTATTGTTTGACGCCTACATTACGTCAGTGTTTTATCTCTGGAACTCGGCAGCACCAATTCTTATACTCCAGTACATTCTACTGAGGAGGATGTTGTTTCCACATATATCACTCGGTGCACTACTTTCAAGGCTGGGGTAGACGAAAAGCAAAACAAATTGCCTACTATGTACTGAATTCCTAAATTACATAAAAATCCATAAAAGGCCCGCTTCGAATTTAGTGCCTGAACTACAACAAACATCTCCAAACTTTTAACTTCTAGTCTTACTGCCGTTAAAGATCACGTTAAACGATAATGTGATAAAACTTATGAAAACTCTGGGATTAATTTGTTTTGGTCTATAAAAAATTCAGGAAACGTTCTTGATAACATTTTCAATAAACGTCACTGCTTTATCGGCAGGAACTAAAACAAATTTATTATGAAATTCCTGAATTCACGATTTTAAATAAAATCTGTTACTGGTATCATTCATTTTAATCCTTCAAAATGAATTGTTGATAAGACTGACTCCAAATAGTGATATCACTGATTCAGATTCAGGCCATATCATCACATGGTATTGATAAAGGCAATGCAACACCTCATACTAATTAGTTATTAATGGTTAGCCTCTTGAACTACAGGCGGTTGGTAAGGTTATACACCGGTACAGTGGGTATTTGGGTACATTTACTATATTTTGTTTTTAGATTGCCCAACAGCCAAGAATTCCTTCACTTCACGAGTAAATCTCATTGCGCGTACATCTTCAATCCTAGAAAATTTCACAACATCGAGGAACAATTGTGCGGCAAAGAGATCAATAGAAAAAGCACCATGTGGAACAAGACTGAAGAAAGATATCCAATCGGTTAGTCGATTATGCTCTGCAAAATGCGAAGTTACAATTGGAAGAAGCTTCTGTAATTGTTGTATGGCCTGGTGGATTTGTGTGTCATCAGCAAGCTTCGGCATTTCATTGGAATGATACGCCAGATCGTCACCCAAATCGTCAGAAGAAGGACGTTCGTCACAGAAAACTCTTTTGTGAACACATTTTGTTGAGGCGTTTATTTTTTATGCATTTTACGCACAGGACAGTCAGTTTCATCGTGTTGGTATTTCCAATTTTCCGTTTAAATTAAAAGTTACACATTGTGGATCACACTTAATATCGTGTCCATAGATGTTAAATGTTCTAGTTTTATGTGCAACCCCTTCATTTGATTCAAATGGCCATAGTCTTGCTATTTTCCTGTCCCTATGGGTTTCAATACAATGTCTTACCGCTTCTGTACTTCACGAAAACCGCAGAGAACGGTGCATGTAGCTATTGTTTAAGACTCTGAAAAGAGAAAAATCGTCGTTGAGTAACCGTTACATTAACAAGAAATCCGTGGATTCACATGACTCGCCTAATGGGGGCTAGACGTAAAAATAAAAACGTCAATGGTGCTTAAATGAAAGTTTGTAAACATTTTAGTAACTGAAAAAAACGGAGTTTTCCGTTTGCTTTTGCTGATATGACATCTAAGTGCATTTGTTTAAAAACAAAATGCCATTCTATTAAAAACAAAATGCCAATCTATTAAAAACAAGAGGGCCTGTGGATGCTTTACTGGCTAAAACGGCTCTTATATCAAGGGCTGTCGACATAAAATTCCCATCATTATTTTTTCAAAACATTGCAAAAACAACTGGGATAGGATAGCCTTAGATCGCTCACCTGGAAATCATGGGCATTAAGTCTGCTGTGTCTAGTCTGGCATGGGTATTTTTTAATTTGTCCCACTTCTTCTATGAATGAAATTTCATAAAAATGCGTTGGTGGGTATATTAACATTCTAAACAAATATGGTAAAGATCAGATAAAACATGAAGTAACTACAGATTTAACAAAGGAAAATACAATATAGCATTTTTCAACAAATCAAGGGCCATAACCTATCATTTCTAACAATATCTAGCTGGTTTTCGAACTTGTCCAAGATTTTATTGATATTCCACGCTTTGCACAACTAGACATCATACTGAGGCTTTCTGCCAAATTTTGTAGAAATCCAACAAGCCGTTTAGGAGGAGTAGCGCCGACAAAGAAATTTAAAGTAAA
Source organism: Cyrtodaria siliqua (assembly GCA_037043455.1). Lineage (NCBI taxonomy): Eukaryota > Metazoa > Mollusca > Bivalvia > Adapedonta > Hiatellidae > Cyrtodaria > Cyrtodaria siliqua. The sequence continues at coordinate 10,417 of JAWPHD010008150.1, forward strand.
AATGTCAAAGTGCAATAACTCAGCGAACTGGAACAAAAGCGCAGTATGCACAACTAGACATCTAACCGATGCTTCCTGCCAAGTTTCGTCGAAATCCAACAAGGCGTTTAGGAGGAGTAGCGCCGACAAGAATTTTAAAAGTAAAAATGTCAAGGGGCCGTAACTTCATCAAAAATCAACGAATCGGAAAAAAACACAATAGGCACAACTAGAAATCATAGCAATGCTTCCTGCTAACATGGCGTTAACACCAAAAATAATGAAATCAAAAAATCAAAAAAAAAAAAATTCAAAAAAAAAAATCAATCAATCAAATACAAAAACATAACAAAAATAACAAACAAACAAAAAATAATAATAAAAAAAAAATAAAAAAAAAAATAATAAAAAAAAAAAATAAAAAAAAAAAAAAAATAAAAAAAAAAAAATATATGTATATATTAAAAAAAAAAATAAAAAAAATACACTAATAATAAAAAAAAAAAGGCAAACCATCTGGTAAAGATCAGATGAAAAATGATAGCCCTATATCGTATTAACAATTTAAGTTATCTGCCCTTTGCTTGGATGGTGAAGGTCACATCCACATTTGCTTTGTGACGTTGCAATGTACCACTCAAGATACAACTATAAGCAAAGTTTGAAAGGTCTTAGTGCATACAGTTTGTGAAAAAGTGACATAAACGCCAAATGTGAAGGTAAAAATTATAAGGTTATCTGTCCTTTGCTTGGAGGGTCAAGGTCACTTCCACATTTGCCTTGTCACATTGCTATGTACCACTCAAGATACAGCTATAAGGAGAGTTTGAAAGGTCTAGTGCATACAGTTTGTAAAAAAATGACCTAAACGCAAAAGTTAAACCTAAAAATTATTAAGTTATCTGCCCTTTGCTTGGAGGGTCAAGGTCACTTCCACATTTGCTTTGTCACGTTGCGATGTACCACCCAAGATACAACTATAAGAAAAGTTCGAAAGGTCTAGTGCATACAGTTTGTGAAAAAGTGACCTAAACGCCAAAGTTGAAGGTAAAAATTATAAGGTTATCTGCCCTTGCTTGGAGGTCAAGGTCACTTCCACATTTTCTTTGTCACGTTGCGATGTACCACTCAAGATACAACTATAAGCAAAGTTTTAAAGGTCTAGTGCATACGGTTTGTGAAAAAGTGACCTAAACGCAAAAGTTGAACCTCAAAATTATTAAGTTATCTGCCCTTTGCTTGGAGGGTCAAGGTCACTTCCACATTTGCTTTGTCACGTTGCCAGGTACCACCCAAGATACAACTATAAGCAAAGTTTGAACGGTCTAGTGCATACAGTTTGTGAAAAAGTGACCTAAACGCAAAAGTTGAACCTAAAAATTAGTAAGTTATCTGCCCTTTGCTTGGAGGGTCAAGGTCACTTCCACATTTGCTTTGTCACGTTGCGATGTACCACCCATGATACAACTATAAGCAAAGTTTGAAAGGTCTAGTGCATACAGTTTGTAAAAAAAAATGACCTAAACGCAAAACTTGAACCTAAAAATTAGTAAGTTATCTGCCTTTTGCTTGGAGGGTCAAGGTCACTTCCGCATTTGCTTTGTCACGTTGCGATGTACCACCCATGATACAACTATAAGCAAAGTTTGAAAGGTCTAGTGCATACAGTTTGTGAGGAAATGACCTAAACGCGAAACTTGAATGTTGACGCCGCCGCCGGAAAAGCAACACCTATGTCTCTTTTTTTCTTCGAAAAGGCGAGACAAAAATGTAGTTTATGCAGAAAATATGCAAAACACTTTTAATAAACGTAATTTGTTAACTCATATTAGCGGATACATAAGGATGTATTTCGCGTGAAATCTCTCTAAAAAGCAACATGCTTACCATTTTCATTCAAAATCTACGTTTGTAAACATACATCGTTAAGATTCATTGACTATTCGTGGCGCATCCGATACCACTGTCGTTGAGCAACCGAGACTGGTTTTCGTCGAGAATCCATTTGTGCTGATACCGGGTTTACACCCAGTGATTTCGGAATTGTACAAGGGGTGAAATATAGCAAGTGTCACTGCGCAATTCGGGAATGCATTGGATAAAATAGAAACTGAAAAGGAGGATATGGATTCTTAATTCTATATTTGTATCGTTGATGAACACATAAAATACATCCTATTAGGGATATATCTGGGCTAAAGCTAAATGACATTTTGTATCGGTTTACCACCACTTATTACATGTAAACCTCCGAGGTGTAGTGGAATGTAGTTCCTATAATAAAAGGTAATCCCTCCATTTTTGATGGAAATGGGCATTCTAAGTCGTGGAAAACTGCCCATTTCTATTCGATTTTGTGGTTATATGTATAAGAAGCGTATTAATAGGGTTTCCTGGATCACTGATGAACATTTTCGAAATTATGCTTACACTTTGTGAGCAATGCATATAGTCAATCAATGAAAACAGCTGTACCGTTGACCTTTTTAGTAAGCAAACAAGAACTTTCTTAAATGTCTTGTGAGCCCACCTTTTCTGGTGATTTTTCAAGTGGAAAATTAGTTTTCTATATGACCATTACACTGCTGCATTGTCCATACTTGAGTTGAATTTGCAGCAAATCATTAATATGTGACACTTTAACATTGGTGTCTACGGGGAAAATAATTAGTGGTTTCATACCTATATATACCCTGTAAGTAATGAACTGTTTGTCCGAAATCATTGACCGTTTCAGTTTATTTTTAGAACATACTATATCTAAAATCGAGCCCTATCATACATAGGCGTAGGAACGTTTCAACTATTCGGGAGGGAGTATCTGTGTATGTATGCATGTGCGTGCGTGTGTGCGTGCGTGCGTGCTTGCGTGTGTGTGTGTGTGTGTGTGTGTGTGTGTGTGTGTTGGGGGCGGGGAGCAAATTAAAACAAAATTGACAAAACAAAATAGCACAAAAAGGTATGTTTCAAATATGGGAGAGGGCGGGGAGCGGCACTTTTCGAAAAGATAGCCATTTTCCCCCTCATTATTCACCCACTGCACCCACCCCAGCCCCCCATCTTACGCCTATGCAGTATGACAATAATAATGAAATCCTATAATATTCACCATTGTTCTTTTTATCCGCTCCGATTTCGTCCGTATCAATAATTGTTTTTATCCGCCGTCAACCGTACCCTAAAATTGTGACACCAACCATATATCACACAATATTTCATTCATACTCGGTGTTTTAACGCATGCAAACTATGTTGTTATCTAGAGGAAGGATGGGTGCCTGTAAATCCGTTAAAACAGATGTTAAAACTCACTAATAAACAAAGAAACAAACAGTTTTCAACAATATCAACAGACTTTCGCATTAAAAAGCTGATTTTATATCCAAAATATATCAAACTCCATTTTTTAAGAGTGTAAATATTATCAAACAAATATCGCTCAAAAGTCTGATTGGAAAATACTTTAACGTGTCCACAAACATTACGTTTTAGACACAACTAGGAAATACTATCACTGACGGGCGATCCGCGTTCGTCGTATCGCTCCGACATGGTTTTATCCGGATACCGGGGGTGCTATATAGACATAATGAATTTACAAGCAACCCTAATTTGTACAAGATCAAAGTCGATGGGGGAGGGGTGGGGAGGTGGGGTGGGGAGGTGGGGCGGGTGCGGGGGCTTGGGTCATCGCAAATATCCGCACGTCGCTGTCATGTTCACATCCTAGTCGTCCACCACGTCAAGAATTTTGTAAACTATCTGTAACGTTAATTTTGGGGAATTTGATATTTCGACCTTGACCTCTGGACCCAGGGTCAGACCCTGGATTTAAAAAGTAACGACATCTGACTCATCTACATCCTAGGCAACAGCTGTGGTAAAAATGAACACCATTCTTCAACTGGTGTATGAGGAGTTTAAGCTACAAGGAAACAATACAAATACATGCTGACCCTAAATGACCGTAAGTCCCCTACCTCAGGGAGGTAGATTCGTACATCAAATCTAAAATCGCTTTCCATATTGTATGCGTATACCATTATTTATAGCATGTAGAAAATTTCATTAAAAAATATAGAAATTGCTGGTTAAATGTTAATTTCTGGTGAATTTGACCTTTGGACCTTGACTCTGGCGCCAGGGATGAGACCATGGATTCGACACCTTTATTGTCCTAGACACATCTTAAGTGCCAAATACCCTCCTTCAAATGCATGCTGACCCCAAATAACCATAAGTCCCCTACCTCAGGGAGGAAGATTCTTACATAAAATCTAAAATCGGTTTCCATATTTTATGCGTATACCATTATTTATAGCATGTAGAAAATGTCATTAAAACATTTTGAAAATTGCGTGTTAAATGTTATTTCAGGTGAATTTGACCTTTGGACCTTGACCTCTGGCCCCTGGGGTGAGACCATGGATTCGATAACTTTGTTGTCATAGACACATCTTAAGCAGCCACTGTGTCAACAATCCTCCTTCAATTGATGTTTGAGGAGTTTAGGTTACACGGAAACAATACATATGCATGCCGACACCATATGACCATAGTTCTCCTCTCCGAGGGAGGAGGATCCTCATAACAAATCGCAAAACCCGTTTCATATAGTATGCGTATATCTTTACTTATAGCATATAATAAATTTCATTTAAATTATTGAAAATCACAGGTTTAATGTTCATTTTGGTGAATTTGACCTTTCGACCTTGACCTCTGTTCCCTGGGCTCAGACCCCGGATTCGAACATCCTAAGCAAACACTGCGCCAAATATGAACACCCTGCTTCAACTAATGAAGAAGGAGTTCAGGTTACGAGCAAAACCGACTGACGGACGGACACACGCACGCACGCACGGACAGACAGACACACGGACGGGACCGACCGCAGTATATCCGCTTTCCTTCGAAAAGAAATAATGAAGTAACAGTTATGATTTTTGTGCTTTGCACCTCCTCTCATTGTTTCATTCCAGTCAGATTAGTATTTTTCTCAAACTTAATAAACGGCCCAATACAATATTCGTGGGTGGGTGGGTCAATGGTGGGGGTGTCTGTGTAGCCTGTCCTAACCGTTCTCGGAGGATAGGCATCGATTTACGGGATCGGGCATCCGAGTAGCATGTCCTAACCGTGCTCGGAGGATAGACATCGATTTACGGAACCGCCCCCCATCTGACGGACGAGGCTTAGGGAACGTGTATTGCCCAAGAAAACACTGACCAATTGACTTGAATTTAATTGGGGTTTACGGCACACCAACACATGGAAGGTTATATTACGCCTAACAGGAATAAACATGTCAGGCTCATCCTCCATTTACATCAAGATAAAATATGGAAAATGGGCCTAGAACCTTTTAACCTGCAGAACTGCATAGTTGCTGCACAAATTCTACAGTAAACACTCCATTTACGATGGAGCTACATTTCCACGTCCACTAGTCGAAGGCATGCAATCAGTGCAAAGTACTATCAGGCGTGCCACAAGGCTCTGTTCTAGGCCCATGTCTCTTTCTCTGCTACATAAATGACATGCCCTTAGATATCACCAGTTCAGTAAGACTCTTTGCAGATGACACAATAGTTTACATAACCATCAAATCAGAAACCGACGCAGAAACACTCCAGTCAGACCTTATCAAGTTTGAAAAATTGAAAAGTGAATGGCTAATGGAATTTAACCCAGATAAATGTGAAATAATTAGAATTACAAGAAAAATAAATAAAATAAATATCCCTACAAATTACATGGCGAAATACTAAAATTCACTGAAAATGCAAAATACTTAGGAGTTACTAAGACTGGACACCTCACAAAATAATATCACTAACAAAGGCAGTACCACACTTAATTATATCAAAAGAAATATTAAAGTCAGAAATCGCAAAATTAAAGAAATAGCATACAAAACATATGTCAGACCCCAAGTAGAATACAGTTCCTCAGAGTGGCATCCATGGCAAAAAGAACTCACCCAAAACATAGAAATGATACAAAGAAGAGCTGCCAGATTTGTTTTTAATGGTTACAACTACCAAAGCAGTGTGACCTCAATGCTAAAGGTTATAATAGCGTAAATGAGTCTCCATTGCCCTTCCATAGTAAAGTTAGAAAGTTGACAAGCTGTTAAAAAGTCAAACTTCGTTAGAATTCTGGGAAACTTACTTATCATGCAAATAAACATGTCTGCTATTAAACATCAACAAGGAAATAGGGGGTTTAATACCTTCTAAGAAACATTTCTTCAGTTGTATACTAACACCGGGTCAAAGGTCAACACTATTTTTACCCCTTGCAATTTCATACCCTGTCTACTTTCACTTCTCAAATTTATATCAAAAACTGTCAAAAACATGATGAGCTGCATTTTCAAATATCAACAACATGTCCAGAATACAGTTACAGCCAAAAAATAACAGGAAACTTCACTAAAAAAAGTTTTAAAGAAAAAAAGATTAGCACTCTTTAATACAGAACTAGTTTCGATGCACCAGGCGAGCACATCCTGTTGATTTAGTGTAATTAGACCTATAATGACCTCCTTAACAAATCTGTACAAAATTCAAAAAAAACTTCTCTGTGCAGATCATCATCATCTCTCACCATCCCGAAACCTGAACTTTTCATTCCATTTTCTAGTTTATGTAATAGATATCCTTCACTATACTTAATTGTTGCCAATTTCTTGAGTATGTCCCCCCTTTCACCTCTTAATGTGCACACAAAAGATGTATCTTAATACATAAACAACTGTAAGCAAATAAAAATTCTGTTATTAATAAACCTTACCTGTATAACGAACAAAAACCTCTGGGAAATGTATACTGAGAACACTTTTTACCTATTTTTAGATCGACTATTCGAAGATGAACTCGCCCCGGCGTCGGCGCCCCGCGTGTAAGCTGTGTTTACAAGTATATGTCTCTTACATTTCTTATCCTTGGGCTTCCTTATAGCATTATCTTAAGGGCTGCATAAGTAATTTTGGTTCCTGTAACCCAATAGGCTCCCATGGAACCCAAAGTATGATAGCCCTTAAAATGTATCCCATTTCACATCAAAGTTTGGGTGTAAGCTGTGTTTACAAGTCTATATCTCTTACATTTTTTATCCTAGCACAACCAAATTTAGCCATGAGCTTCCTTATAGCATTAGCGTAAGGGCTGCTTAAGTAATTTTGGTTCCTGTAATCCCTGGGCTCCCATGGACACCAAATTCTGATAGCCCTTAAAATGTGTCTCATTTCAATCAAATTGTGTGTGTAAGCTGTGTTTACAGGTCTATATCTCTTATATTTATTGTCCTAGCTCAACTGAATTTGGCAATTGATTTTCTTATAGTATGTTGTAAAGGGTTGCGTAAGCCATTTTGTCCTACAAATTCTGGGCTCCCATGGAACCCAAATTGTGATGGCCCATAACATGTGCAATAAAGGCAGAACAAGGTTTGCGTGTAAGCTGTTGTATACATCTATCTCTCTTAAAATATTTTTCTTAGGTTACCCAACTTTTGGTTTGGGATTTCTTATAGCATTATTCATCTTATTCAAACTTAACCCATATTGGGAATGGGCTCCCTCCCCACCACCAACTCCCCAACCCCCACATCCCCACCCCCACACCCGCTCGAAAGCCAATTTTTTTTAAACATTTCTGTGTTGTTTTGGTTTATCAATTCTACACCTATAGCTATATTGCGTCCCTTCCCCACCCCCAGACACCCCATCCCCCAACCATCCCCCACCCCATCGTCACCACCACCCGAATGTTTTTTCCTTTACATATCTCTATGTTGTTTTGGTTTAACAATTGATCAATTTGTGTCGCCCCCACCTCCCAACCATACCCCCAACCCATCATCACCACCACCCGATTTGTTTGATTTTTTTTATACGTATGTCTGTTGTTTTGTTTTATCAAATCTACACCTATATCAATGATGCTCCCTCGCTCAACTCCCACCCAACCCCCACCCACATCCCCCAACCCCATCATCACCACCACCCGAATATTTTTTTTCTTGTTTTGTTTTTTTACATATCTCTGTGTTGTTTTGTTTTATCAATTTACCAATATGTTTCGCCCCCAACCATCCCACCACCCCATCATCACCACCACCCGAATGTGTTTTTTTTTATTTCTACATATCTCTGTGTTGTTTTTGTTTTATCAATTTATCAATATGTTTCGCCCCCACCCCACAAGCATCCCACCATTTATTTTTTGTACATATGTCTGTTGTTTTATCAAATCTACACCTATGCACCCCGCCCTCCCCCACCGCCTATGTCTTTGTTGTTAGTTTTGTTTAGGCATTTGGTTGGTGGTGGGAGGTGGTTTTTATCAATGTGGTTGGGTTAGGGTGGGAGGGGGGAGGGTGCCCATTTAAAAACAAAAAGTAAATATTTCTGTGTTATAAGTCTTAAACTGTGATATTTATATACACAGATGAAAAACGCTGAAATGAGGCCACAATAAAACATTGCTAGATTCTTATCCACTCCCTCCCCGAGTTGCCTTTCGACCACACATTTCTTTAAAATGACAGCAATTTCGGATTAAAACTGATAAAAATAAAAAAATAAAATTCCACAACCTGCCCCAAATTTTACTATAATGTGTATGAGATTCTAACAATAATTTTATATCGGCCCAAGTTTCTATACCGGACCCGCCCCACAACCCCAACCCCACATTGTTTTAGCCTTGTTTTCTGATGGTATATACTGGCTATATAATTAATTATTCTCTGAAAAATTGAATAGTCGAGCTGCGCTGTTCTCCTACAGCTTACATAAATGGGTGCTCTGGATTTATATTACTATACACTCATATGGCAGTGTATTAAAAAGATACGAACGCAAGCGTAGAAAGTTACATCTTAATCTTGCTTGCAAATGTTCTTTTTATATTTAAATATTTGAAATCTTAAAGGGGCTGGAGACAATCTCAAAAAAAACAAAAGGATTTCGATCCAGTTATAAACCAGATTAGCATAATGGTAGATATAACATGCACACCTGCATATTGAAAACTCGGCGAGATGATTTTGTATACAATCATAAGCATGCATTCAAGAATGTTAACAACTTGAGAAGTACTTTATTCTTGACCGAGGTACATTGTATTGAATTATTTGTACAACTGGTAGGAAAATAACTGACATGAGCTAATATGGTTTATTATGTTCAGAAATTTAGATAATAAAGTTGGATAATTCCTAAGCCTTACAGTTTGAAAAAAAAAACTCTCTCTTTGGCAGTATTTGCCTCGCGTGTTCATCTACCGTTGTTTACATAAACATGCTGATAACATTATAAAGGGGAAGAAAACAATGTTATTTTGTCATGAATGCGTCTTGTCGTGTTATTCAGCACAAATATTTAAAGAAAACAAGAAATTCGGTGAACTGATATCCCCCAACGAAGTGTTATTTGTCTTCTGCGTAGAAGCATAGACGGAAAGTAAATACAGACGAACAAAAAAAATATTTTTTAAATTGTTTAATGAATTGTGAATCTTTCTATTATAAAAGTGCATGGTACGAAGACTATTTCTAGAGTGGACACTAAATAGACATTATTATAAGAATATAAATATATTACCTTGACCCTGAAGGTACAGACGCGGGTGTTGGGTTCTGCACGTCGTCTTGATGAGATGAGTATATGTGCCATGTTTAAAAAATCCCTCCATCAGTGTGAGAGTTGTGGAGCGGATAAGAAATGGACTATACTATATGCATATAAGAATGTTTATGACCTTTATGATGGCCTTGATCTTGAAGATACAGGCTCAGGTGTTATGTTCTGCACGTCGTCTTGATCCGTTGACGAAAGGTCAACGCCAAAACTATATCCCTCTTCGTTGGGGGATAATAACATTAATAAAATAATAACAAGTAAACAAAATAATTTTTTTGGTGAGAGGGTAGGGGCACGGGGTCTCTATGCATGTACTGATGGGTTGAGTATTTGTGTCAATTTATTACAAACATGCACACATGAGAGTTATGGAGAAAGAACACAAAATCCCTTATTAGAAGCACATGTAAGAAGTATATGACCTAAATATGACATTGACCTTGAAGATACAGACCCGGGTGTTGGGTTCTGCACGTCGTCTCGCTGAGATAGTTATGTATGCCAGTTTATTTCGAAATCCCTCCATGCATGGAAAAGTTATGGTGCGGACACGAAATCTGAGACCTTGTAGCAGGCAGTCTAAGGGCCAATAAAAATGTTGATGCCATTTTTTAGTAGAATTTGGCATCCATGCTTTTTTAAGTCTGTATAGGGTGCCAATCACGATAGGGGGTGGATGCCAACTTGGATTTTGTTCCTGGGGGGCATTAACTAGGTCAAAGGTCAAAAGAGTGCAAACATGACTATTTCAACCTTAGAGTATATTATCAATTTCCATTCTGTTATTTATGCATATAACTTTTCTAAAATAGTTGGATACTGTATAAGAACTAAAATGCATTATATAATGTCAGAGTTATTGTACTTGAAATGGAGTTCAAAGGTCAAATAAGTGCAAACATCTTATTCTATAGTTGTATACGCATAATGAATGATAGCTATGGTTTTGAGAAATTAAGATAACATTCAATATAATTAAAATTGACATGTTTAGCGGAATGATGTGGAACTGTATCTATCAAAAAATGTAAAGTTAAGACTAATAAACAAAATGTAAAGTTATGACTAATAAACAAAATGTAAAGTTATGACTAATAAACAATCAAAGCACCGCAAGTACTTTAAAACATAAATTACCTTATGTTAGGTTATAATATGAAAAAGTGAAGCTAAATATGTTCATGTCAACAATAATTTGATTTCAAAATATTTGAAAATACATGTTTGACGAGATCGTCATATATCGATATGCTGATAATGTATTTAAAGTACTGATTGTCTATTCACACTAAATAACATATAACACATTGTCGAATAAGGTATTTTTAATTTGCCGTGTTATCTGCTCATCATTAATTGCATAGCAGTTTCAAACATCACGATAACATAAACATACAATACATTCACAGTAAGAACAGAATCGAGAAAGAAAGCCATATTTGCTAAATACATCGATCTTAGCATGTTATCACTATAGCATGTTATCACTATTGTACATACGTCATTGTTAACATCACAGTTACTTGTGAGATAAAATAATAAATGTTTTAAAATGGCAGAAGACAAGAACGGTTGGTCTGCGGAAAAGACAAGAACAGTTGGTTTGCAGAAGATTATAAGAACAGTTGGTCTGCAAAAGATTATAAGAACAGTTGATCTACCAATTGATCTGCAGAAGGTTATAAGAACAGTTGATCTGCAGAAGATTATAAGAACAGTTGGTCTGCGGAAGGTTATAAGAACAGTTGATCTGCGGAAGATTCTAAGAACAGTTGGTCTGCAGAAGATTATAAGAACAGTTGGTCTGCATAAGATTATAAGAACAGTTGGTCTGCAGAGGATTATAAGAACAGTTGGTCTGCAAAATATTATAAGAACAGTTGATCTGCAGAAGATTATAAGAACAGTTGGTCTGCAGAAGTTTATAAGAACAGTTGATCTGCAGAAGGTTATAAGAACAGTTGGTCTGCAGAAGATTATAAGAATAGTTGATCTGCAGAAGATTATGAGAATAGTTAGTCTGCAGAAGATTAAAAGAACAGTTGATCTGCAGAAGATTATACGAACAGTTGGTATGCAGAAGGTTTTAAGAACAGTTGTTCTGCAGAAGATTATAAGAACAGTTGGTCTGCAGAAGATTATAAGAACAGTTGGTCTGCAGAAGATTATAAGAACAGTTGGTTTGCGGGAAATACAATGACACGTCGGTGACATGCCTAATGTAAAAAACACTTCTTAACTATTTTTAAATTGTGACAACTTTTTATTTTAAATCCATGCAAGGAAACTTTGATCACATACTATTATTCGTGTAATTTCCAGTTGTGTGGCTTTTCCAATTCCTGTATCAGGCTATCTATCTTCCGTTAATTCTCTTTTTTTTTTAAAGCGGTGGCCTTTATATTAATTTGACGAACATAATTGTTAGATAAATAAAAATATTGCTCGCATATTTCTGTGTTGTTTGTTTTGTTTATTCTTATACACTGTATTAACAGTAAATAATGTATCTGCCCACCTCAATCATCGCCCTACCCATCAACCTTCAACAATTACATGTACAAGTAACCTTCAAAAATACGTGTACATCAATTCTCAGCTCACCCCAAATCCCACCCCACCCCTTCTCAAACTCACTGGTATTAAAGGGGGTTGGATTTCACTATCAACTGGTGTGTGTGTGGGGGGGGGGGGGGGGGGGGGGGGGGGTGCGCGCGCGCGCGTGGGTGCGTATGTTTGTGATATGGTGAAATCCTGCATGTTTAAGTGATAATTGGCTATATTGTGTCAAATCTATATCTGTCAATTGGCCATACACCAGATAAGTGGCTGGTACGTTATCTCACGTCAGCTTTATCATACCGGCAATCTCGACTTCAAGTTCGTGTCCCTCAGTATCCTGTATATCTTCACATATAGTATCAAATAAACGACTCATTTAAAAGCGCAATATATACATATACAAACGGCCACGTTAAAGGCGCAACACACACGTCTAGACTAATTAGTTGGTAAACAATAAATAAACTGCAAATAACATGTCGCACAGTTTAGCGCAAACGCAAATTTAAAGTAAATTTTGTATAGTTGTAAATCTATATATATATGTATTCACTCTGCAATGATTATTTTCTAGGAGACGCTCTGTGCTGTCTCTGCTCTCAGTTTATTAAATATATATCGCTAATAATCATTGCATATATAGTGAATTAAAATTAACAATATATCAACAGAAGTTCGATCAGATTTACGGAATAAACCAAAAGCTATATATACTGTTGTACCGCATTATGAACAATGTGAAAATAAGAATATGTTGAGGTTCTAAGGAATAAGCCTAACACGAGGCTAATTTAGTTGCAATGACTGCTAGTCAATATTTTACATCGGAATTATTCATCTGAGATTTCACAATGAAATGAATCTCACTAAGTATCTTAAATTCAGTAGATATAATAATATGTACTGTAGCCTACTTAAAGTATTACGATTACCTTCCTGTTTATAATGAATGAGTAATGCAGTTTCATGTAATGCATAGCGAATGTATTGTATATACGGAAGTAGCCTATTGCCTATATTTATCACATAACGTCCCTTGTTAGCAGTGTCGAACACCCATTTAATATTCTATTGTATGACACACACGTGTCATACAACCTGGAACGATTTTGATTGGTTGAGTTAAACCTGTAACACTACGGAAGTTTATTAACTGAAACTATTTTATTTATTACAAATTCACCCAGATCTGAGTCATAAACTTATTATTTGTGACAGCTTATAAAAATAATGCACGTCATACAAAACATTGTTGTTGGTTTGTTAAAAAGTTGACGTAAACTGCTATTTTGTAAAGAGGTGAACACGAACTCTTTTATACGCAACGTTATGTGTGAGACGCGACGTTACGTCACATATTTTATGACGTTTTGGCGCTAAAGTGTGTCTGACGTCGTGGCGGTTCTATGTCCATCTGAATTAATTGTTACTAATTTGATTGCAATGTTATGTGATAAAAAGGATCTTAATCTCGTTCCCATCCCATATAAGATTTATGAAACTCGTTATGAATTATTTTTAATTTTAACTCGCCAAAAGGCTCGTTAAAATTAAAATAATTTATAACTCGTTTCATAAATCTTATATGAAATGGGAACTCGTTTAAGATCCTCTATGTAATAGTGGAAGTATTATATGTATCATTACATAAGCATACGATTAAGAGTGATTTCATACATGTATAGCCCAAGTAATTCATTTACGCCACAAGCCTATTTTCGGAAAATAAATATATATATGTATAATTGCAGTATAATAGGATCATTAATAGAATGACCTTATGCAGAATACATAAGATAGACGAGTAAACTTTTAAGAATCACGCTTAACAATAGCAAATGCCATTAATGGATACGTAAAGGTGTAAATTTTTCTTGCATCAGGTTGTTCTTAAATTTCACAAGTTATACATACATGATCTATACTAATGATGCAGAAATATGGATGCATCACTTGCATCCAGACACCTGTAGTGCTTCGGCATGTTCTGAAGATAGAAGTTTCACACATTTTGTTTGACAATGCCATCATTCTTAAATGATATTGAGGAATATTTCATTTAAAATAAATTTGATGGTATTGAGGTATACATAACAAAACTATTTCTCTTGATATATGCTGATGATATTGTTATATTCGCAGAAAGCGCTGATTGCTGCGAGATGGAATTTAAAAGTGAATGTTAAACAAACGAAAATAATTGTTTTCCGAAAAGCTGGATTGTTACCATGCAATGGTGTATAAATTGAAATTGTAAAGTCACTTACTTACCTTGGAATTGTTTTTACCCAAAAAAATAGTATGATAAGGACCTTTGGAAACGGCCGAGCAAGACACATACGAAATATTGCAGTCTCGGTTTGATTGAGTCTGTTCATGAGCGGTAGTGAAATTATGCTATCTACCGCTCACGCCCTCTAGCCCCCGGTTGAGCAGAACTTAATATTCACAAAATCAATAATACACAATTTTAACCATCCAGAAGATGGCATGCATATGGCGGTGGACATGGAGTGCACTACTTCCCCATGTCGTACGGCGTATGGTCCCAGTATCTAATAAAATTAAATGCCCCGAAGAGCGAAATAAACATAATGGAATTTAGTTGGGAACAGCGGTTATGAAGCCTGCATATCACAAGCAACAGCCAAAAGACTAAATTAAAAAGCAGACAACATATCCTATGAGTGGTTAAACAATACCCAGAGCCTATTATCGGCCGGAGTAGTGGAACCACCGAATCAAATATTATGTAAGAAAACAAAAGAAATTGAAAATGTACCACCGATAACTAAATATAACTATCGGGCTCGGCGATCTCCAAAGATCGAAGGCGGTTCTTTCAGTGAAGCGCAATTAACGGTACAGCACAGAAAACAATGGTATATAACACTTCTAAACGTTACAGACGTTTCTATATCTCAAAGACTGGAACTATTTGATAAGCTTATATTGCCCATTTTAAATTATTATTGTGAAGTGTGTGGTTCCACAGTGCAAACAATATTGAAAGAATACATACACGTTATTGCAATCGTATATTGAAAACAAAACGTACAACGGAAAATCATTTTGTGTATGATATTCTGAGCAGGCTTAGCCTTATCCATAACAGATTTTATAGAATTATTAAAGATTGGTTAAAGATTTTAAACAGCAGTGAAAACAAGTTTTGCAAAGTTATTTATAATGTTCTAAAAACAGATGCTGATATTTACCCAAACAAAGTATCATGGGTAACCCTAGTTCGCAATTTATTATCGTCAATGGGTTTTTACTACGTGTGGCTAAACCAGAATGTTGGAGATGTGGATAATTTCTTAGGTATAATTAAACAACGATTCATGAAAAAAAATACAGTCTTGGCTAGGTTTTCCTTTCGTAATTTAAAATCGGGAATTCAGGGATTTCATAATAAATTTGTTTTAGTTCCTGCAGATAAAGCAGCTAATAATGTAATATTGTTTGACGCCTACATTACGTCAATGTTTTATCTCTGGAACTCGGCAGCACCAATTCGTATACTCCAGTTAATTCTGAGGATGATGTTGTTTCCGCACATATCACTCGGTGCACTACTTTCAAGGCTGGTGCAAACGATCAGCAAAATAAACTGCCTACTATGTACTGGATTCCTAAATTACATAAAAATCCGTATAAGGCTCGCTTTATTTCGAATTCTAGTGCCTGCACCACAACAAACATCTCCAAACTTTTAACTTCTTGTCTTACTGCCGTTAAAGATCACGTTAAACTATATTGTGATAAAACTTATGAAAACTCTGGGATTAATTTATTTTGGTCTATAAAAAATTCAGGAGACGTTCTTGATAAAATGTTCAATAAAGGTCAAGTTTCATCAATAAGCACTTATGACTTCTCTACACTATATACAACCTTACCACATCACCTTATTAAAGACAAGCTAATTTCTCTTATTCAAAAACATTCGCTAGAGAAAATACTACATTTTTGGCATGTAATAATATTAAAGCGTTTTTTACTAACGGCAGTTTAGACAATTATACTGTGTGGACTTGCTATGAAGTTTGTGAAGCACTCATCTTCCTATTAGATAATATTTTCGTCAGGTATGGAACCACCGTTTATAGACAACTTGTTGGTATCCCTACGGGTACGAACTGTGCACCACTTGTCGCAGATTTGTTTTTATTTTGCTATGAAAGAGATTTCATGTTGAGTCTTTCACCAGATACCCAGGCAGATGTTATTGAAGCCTTTAATGACACCTCTCGGTATCCGGATGACATATTGAACATTGACAACCCTTTCTTTCCAACTATGGTTAATACTATTTATCATAAAGAACTTCAGCTTAACAAAGCTAATATATCTGATAATAACGCTGTTTTTCTTGATTTAGATCTCTCGATTGAAAATGGTGAAATAATTAGCAAAATCTATGACGAGAGAGATGATTTTAATTTTGACATTGTTAATTATCCCCACTTGGATGGGGATGTTCCCCGAGCAACTTCTTATGGGGTGTATGTGTCTCAACTTATTCGTTTTTCAAGAGCTTGTACTCGAGTTGAGGACTTTAATATTCGTAATCTTTGTATAACTAAAAAGCTACTCAATCAGGGTTACCGTTACCATAAACCTTTGCAAAATTTTATTATCGTAACCCTGATCTTCTTTCCAAATATAAAAGTAATTTAAGGACGCATCTGCGACAAGGACTATCACAACCTGACTTCTATGGTGATATGATTTATAAACTTCGTAAGATTCTTGGTCATGATCACTTTCATACTTTCTTTGTTAAACTTGTTAAAACGTTTATCAAAAGAGGTTATGACCCTATCATTTTGCAACGTACTGCATGCTTGGTGGTGCACCCTTTTACAGTTCGCCACTATGCTTTCCTCTTTAGTTGTACGATGACCGGACAGGCTGTGGACCATATGATGACGCCTACCTAAAGCCCATTGGGACGGTGGCGTTAGATGTTTGTCTATGAACTTTCTTGTCATAACATTTATTTTATTCTTAGAACACTTGAAATTATTCAAGCAGTGTGTCTAATTTCTGGTTTAACCCAACATTAAATAACCCTTTTTTTATTATTTCTGGTTTAATGTTGTCTCAATAATCAATTCTAATTGCTACAAACAAATATTAAGAGGTATTTAAGATATTCTGTTTGATCTCATCATAAACGTAAATAAACGCCCATGATCACAAAAACTATACAATTTAAAAAAATAATGATCGGAATACCTTAAATGTTAATTGCACATAGAATAAAATAGTAACAGTAATAAAATCAGAACAGTATACATGTTCAAAACAATACAATACACATTCGATTCATGGATAATCTTTTTGATAACAAAAAACTTTGTCAGCGTCGGTAATTTCATTACATGTGCAAGTTGTTTTCCGAAGTTCATAACTTTTTCATTTCTAAACGAATTTTAGTCATTTTTACATCCAGATAATCTACATAGCATAGCCTTTAAAGATACATAAACAAAGATAATATCTTCAAAGAACTTAATAAAAATTAAGTTAAGGTGTGGGGATGGGGAGGCGGGGGCAGGTGTTGCGAACCAAATACTGCGGCTATACAAAAATACAAATGAGCATGTCATGTATATATAGCGTCTTAACACTTTGCCAATTTTTATACGATTGTAATTATCCCCAGGCTTACAGGTTTAGAAGTCAGTTATCTTCAGCTAAATAAATATAAGTTATTCGGATAATAATTCCGAGATGGGGCCAGGTGTTTTCCTCCATCAAAAGGTCGAATTTGTGATTATGATGGATGTATGTGTTGCATTAATTAAATCATTTATTTCTCGTTCTAATTTAAATATCTTTAAATATCTTTACCGTTTTAAGAAGTACATGGTCGACGCTTTCTAATGGTTATCGGTTTACTATTTCTGTTCAACAATAAAGAAATTATTCTGGGGGCCAGGTGGTCCTTTTTCTTTACTACAACTGTAAAAGTGGCCAACATATAAACTCGTCCAGACTATATCTGGAAGCCGAAAAGTCGCAAACCTGAAGGCGAAAAGTCGCAAACCCGAGATTTTGGACGAACTTTCGGGGCGAAAAGCAGAGATTTTACAATTTTGCGAGTTGAAATTTCGCCCAAAATCTCGACTTTGCGACTTTTCGGCTTCGACTTTTCGGGTTTGCGACTTTTCGCCATTGACTTTTCGCCTTGTGGAAAGCGTTATTAACAGGGCGAAAAGTCGCAAAAGTCGAAAATTCGAAATGGCCGCATCCGTCTTCCATAATTAGTTTAAACAATATTTTATTCACAAATGTTTTACAATTTACATTGCTTATTATACAGACATTCGAAGATGTTACAAACATGTGAAAAGGATTCAGAAGGAAGCTATATAAGCTTGTATAAATCTGTTTCCTTAACATAATGATATGAATACATGACAGTTGAAACAATATATGTGATATTTTGGAGTTTAAATATTGGATTGTTTAAACATCATTGTTGTGGATAACAAGCAAATAATTCCCACTACATACAGTTTTAATTCGTTCTGTTAAGTTAAAAAAACATTGGATATGAAGTGGTTTGGGGTGAGAGAGAGAGAGAGAGAGAGAGAGTTGTGTTTTTTTCTATGTTTCCGGCAGCACTAAGATCTGACTTCTTCGAGCTGGTCAGTGATATCTTTTAAAACTTGATAAATTATGTTCTCCTGTGCAAGTTAATAAGTACATTTGATAGACACCTGTTTCAAAAACGTTTTGTTCTTAAAATGAAATCTTGCACTATTTTGAAAATTCCACAATTTGTTTCATTTGATACTAGGGGATCCCCAGCAAGAAGGGTATTAATAGATATATTATTAAAGTCTTTCAATGCATTCATCATTACAATTATTTGTTGGTGAAAATTATTACAGTGCAAAAGAAAATGTTTTGTATCTTCAGTATTTCCAAAAGTACAAAGAGGACTGTCAGCAATGTTCTTGGAATAGAGGTGTTGATTAAGGCTGCTGCAGTGAGTGCGTAGACGTGTGTGTAGTATCTGAGCTTTTCGGTCACCTGAGTTGTACCACTTTGGAGTTTTAGTAATGTCAATATTTAGTCAGTTTTAAAGACAGAAACAGATTCTGATTGTTTTAGTTCTGGTAAAAGGGCATTCCATTCATGCACAGCTGATGGAAGAAATGAGTTTTTATATAGCTGGGTGTTGCAATGGAGAGATCGAGTGTTGTCACGATTACGAAGATTGTAGTTAACTAAGTCACCTACACTGTCCGGCACTAGAGAGGATAGATAAAATGGAGACAGACCGGAGTTCATTTTATAGAATAATAGCAGTTTATGTTTTCTTCTTCTGTCTTTGAGACTTTCCCACCCAGTTTCTTGATTAAGTTTATCTAAAGATACAAGTTTAGTTGTTCCAGTAACAATTCTGGCGGCTTCGTGTTGTATTTTATCGAGTTCTTGCTCTTGAGCTATTGTACAGTTGTCCCAAACTACATCCGCATACTCAAGCGTAGGTCGGATAAACGTTAGATAAATAGTTTCGAGTGATGTTCTGTCTAATGTAATTTTTAATTTTCTCATAATATGTATACGTTTCCACGCCTTTTCTTTTATCATATTTATATGTTGATTCCAAGATCCGCTATTTGATAATGTGACACCTAAATGTGTATGATATTCAACTTCGTTAATAATAATATTGTTCATGATAAGTAGGGGATGTACTGGTTTGTTTGTCTTTCTAGTGATTATAATTGATTCGGTCTTTTTAGCATTGAAATTAACCAGCCATCTGTCTGCCCAGTCTTGAATTGTTTTAAGGTCTTTATTGAGAATCGTTGAGCTATTGACAGGAGTGTCAACAATAAAATAGAGACTGGTGTCATCGGCAAAGAGTTTTATAGTAGAGTTGATGTTTGCTACTATATCATTAATATAGACAAGAAAAAGTAAAGGCCCTAAAATAGAACCCTGTGGAACCCCAGCAGATATTGATACTGTATCAGAGAAAACGCCAGGCATTACTACAAGTTGTTTGCGATCACGGAGATAGTCCGTGAACCACGTTAGAAGTTGACCAGTAATTCCAACAGCCTGAAGTTTGAGGAGTAGTCCTTTATGCCAGACCCTATCAAAGGCTTTCGATATATCACAGAATATGGCCCTGACTTCTTTGCCCTCGTCAAGCGCTTTGCAAAATGTATTGTATAGAGAGACTAATTGGTTTACAGTTGATTCGTTTGGGACAAAACAAGATTGAAGAGCAGTAAGTATATGGTGTCTAATAAAGAAATTAAAAACATGTTTATGAATAATTTTCTCAGAGACTATGTCAATAGTACTGAGAAGGGATATCGGACGATAGTTTGATACGTCAGAGGGATCTTTTTTTAAAAAAACAGCACACACGTACGCTAGTTTCCATTGTGATGGGACTTTACCAGTGTGTAAAGATCTATTAAATAGTTTACATAAAGGAGTTGATAATTCAGTTGATAACTGTTTAAGGAGTGTATTGTTAATGATTTGACCTCGTCGGGAGTAATGGTGATTTGAATAAGAGTTGGTCTCGTTTGGCACACGTCAATATAGGGGAGCGGTTTATCAATATCGTCAAGTATAGCTTTAGTTTGAAAAATTGAGTTGAACATGTTTGCCTTGTCTTTGTTGTCAGTAAATATGTTACCATTATGTTTTAACGGAGGTATGCTTGAGGACCGTTCATTGGGTTTAATGAAGGATTTAAGTATTTTCCACCAATCAGATGAATATATAAAATCCGTGTTTAACTTATTGGCAAGTGAGTGTATATGGTTTTCTTTAGCATTCCTGATTGCACGTGTTGTTTCGTTTCTTATCTGTCTGTACGCTGTCCAATGGTCAGCATTGTTTTTAAGTTTGGCTTTGTCGTAAAGTCGTTTTCGTTTTCTCATTAGTTTGCGCACATCATTATGTAGCCAAGGTGGGTCAGAGGGTCTAACGGTTACTGTATTTGTAGGAATAGAAGCTTCTGCTAAGTTGAGTATTTTGTTTCTGCATATATATCAATATCGGTGTCGAATAAAGAGTCCCAGTTAAAGGCGGACGTATTTGTTCTGACTCAAAATCCCCTTTGTCGTATTGCCATATAGTACGCTTATAAGTAGTATGCCTTGGTTTGTCGTATTTCAGCAAGCAATATATAGGACAATGATAGCGCATATTTTGGTTTAGAAAAGGCTCACCAACACCACATATTGCTACACTTTCTGGGTTGGATACTAAAAAAAGGTCGATAAGAGATTGTGAATGTTCAGTAAAATGCGTAGGATCTTTTATTAATTGAGTAAGGTTATACTCTTGTGATAAGTTTGTAATGTTTTTGCATGTCTGAGATTTATAAATGTCCAAATTAAAGTCGCCGGTAATAATAATGTCCGAAACATTTGTATCAATTGCAAGACCAATCGATAGTTCAATGTTTTTGAGTACCTGAGATGTCGAATTTGGAGGTCTATAAAACGTTCCAAAAAGTATAGTTTTGTTGTAAGCATGAACTTCTAGCCATAAACATTCAATATTGTCAACCTCAAGATCACGGCATCTAATGGCATGTAGGTTATGTTTTACAAAAACAATTATTCCTCCGTGGTCATCGGTTAATCTGTCTTGTCGAAATGGTTTGTTAAAGTCGGCATATAAAATATCATCATTCGAGATATTATCGCTTAACCAAGTTTCAGTAAAACTGAGAATGTCAAAATCGCGAAGATCAGCAAATAAAATATCTTTTTTCAGTAGAAAGCTTTGGACGTTGTAATGTACTATAGATAAATGTTGGTTTATATCCTCTTGTGAGGGAGTGTTAGTAGATGGGCCAGGATTTTGTTTGATATCCCCACATTTTAATACAAGTATAGCCATCCATGTTACTAGCTCAAAAATAGTTAAATAACCAGTCCCTTTAATTAGCATGGAAACCGAAGAAAACAGACCTATTCTCACCCTATATAGGGACAATTCTATAGGCATTATGTAATTCCAGGTGAGTACGTGTAAGAGGGTGAGGTGCTGCCAAGAACCATACAAATACAAAAAGAGAGCAGAGAGCTGAGTAAAGAAGGGTATGAGTTATAGACTAAAAGTCGGGAAAAAGACATTTGAAGGAAATAAAAGTACATAACAAATTAAATTAAAGGAATTCTATAATAGAGTTCCAGGGATATCTGTTACAATATAGCTTTTTGGCTGCTTGCTGCAATTTGCTAAGGAATTATTAGCGCTTGGTTAACATATACATAAAACACAAGTATCCCGAAGTAACTGGTGAATATAACTATCGAAAACAACCTAAAATTAGTATTTAAAACTATGCCAGAAATTAACTGCTTTAGTACTTATTTCAAATGCATAAACGTAGATTATCTCAAATTAAGAAAAATAATAATAAGTTGAAACAATATCGATAATAGGATGACCTGTCTTAAGAAAAAAGATAGTATGTAGAACATTTATGCCTAATACATTCGCTAATTTTATCATCATTATTTTCAATACACGTTTACATCTCGAACGTAAGTCTGAAAATAACTAGCGAAAACAACCCACATTTAGTATTCAAAACTATACCAGAAGTCAAGAAAAACAAATACAATGAAGCAATATCAATAATAAGATGAAATGTACCGGAGAAAAGACAGTATGAAGAACAGTTATGCCTTATAGATTCACAAATTGTATCATCAAAAATAGTGTGTATTTAAATAGTTTGCAGCAGTTTGACATTATCTTCAATAATGAAGCGACGGGCAAATGATCATGTTATGTGTGTGATAATTATTACAATACATTTCTTGATTCTGCAGTATAATTATCATAGTATATTACCTAGTATAATATTTCTTACCATAGTAAACACATAACTACCAGTATGATTGAATTTCAGTATTAATCATCATCATCAGGTAGCAAACACAAATATTCACTCATATGTATGCTCAAACATATAAATGCATATGCATACATATAAGTAAAACACGTACATAGGCATAAGCATCTAGAAGCAATCGTATATACAAGAACAACAACATAATGATATATGAGTTGAAACCCAATATGACTGATACAGCACATAATCACATTATACATCTACATATTATTTTATTTTTTTAAACATTGTGATAAGTCAGATTTCAATAATTTAGGGAGAAAAAATCAAAATTTACACATTATTCCTAAACATGTTAGAGTTAAAGTCAATGTTCAATAGCATTACAGAGCACACAATCGTTTGTGCATGTCACATGTTGGAAGTAAGCCAAATGTTATAAACTTACTAATGTAAAACTAATAAGCACTTGTCTATGTACTGTATTCGTTGATAAGCTCTCACATCAGTGCATTATCAGAATAAGAAAATACAAAAAACAATTTTAATTCCGAAGGTTCGAAGATAATGAGCCATGGTGATTCACACTAGCAGGACATAAGATTGCAACTCTATATTATGTATGACAGTTATTTCCCCTTAGTTGTAAGCGCCCATATATAGTCTAAACATGATTTTATTCATGTCCCGTTGACCTCCTGCATTCGGTCACATGTCTTATTGAATAGAAAGCTGAATGGTGGATATAGTCGAAAGTATGTCTTGACTGCGGCACGAGGCAAGCAATATATTACAAATACTCACGAGCATCTCAGGATTGTACTTTCAATACATTGCATGTCATGAAGTTTAGCAATAAGTGCACGTTTTCTTGGGTTTATATTCAAGGCATACACAGTGGACGTATTCTTGATCATAGTTAACATTATTGAACAAGTTTAATAAAACATGGATTGAACTATCTATAATGTACGAAGGTATACATACATATAACTGTTGTTCTTTTTCGTACCAACCGTTGTGGACAAACCTGCGCTCGTGCCCGATTATAACTGATCACAAGAAAATAATTATGACCTAGTCTCAACTTTCGTTCCACGTCGCCACGGGCATTACTGCACGTGTCAGTCAAGATATGAGTGATTGACATACTCCTAATACAAATGTTAAAGTGTTTGCGATTGAACATAATGCTTTACTTGTCATCTAAACTGTACTTTACAAATAAATCAGAGGAACGAGCGTCAACAAAGGGAATTATTGCAGTGTAAGACACATTAGCAATATGTGTCTGCGCAGTTTACATTGCATCCTGTATGACCTGCTTTTGATTACAGAACATCGCATCGACTTGAATTTACTTGCAATATATACGCATTCTAAATAAAACTATAGTGTCACAATTCTTGTTTAATGTTATTGCATAGGAAACATATACAATTAGGCTTGAACTACATCATTGTTATGGTTTTCGGACGTACAGAATACAATAATTGTCCTATTTAATTATAAATTATATTAATTCGTTAATGTATACGCTAATGTTTTTATCACGTAAGGTTTTTCTGCTTTTGATTAATTCCGTCCTCGCTTTGTATGATGTCAGTTTTACAATAATTTCACGTGGACGGTCGCCTGTCTTTGGTTTTCCAACTCGGTGCGATCTATCAATGTCATCGCGGGACAATTTCGCGCCGCTGAGTCTTGCACCTTCCAGGACGATTTCATCGGTAGACTCTTGTGGATTTTCAGCAAAATTACCAATGCGTACACACGTACGTCTGCTATACTGTTCAAGCTCGTCCTGCCTGTGTGTGACATCAGCCATGTCATTTTTTAATTGCTGATTCTCTACTTTTAAAGCAGCAATCTCAGACTGTAAGGGTGCCATTTGTGCCGCCACCTGTTGCTGTACCATCGCAGTGACATCTTGTTTGATTAGATCTTTAATTGTACTGGCAATTCTCATTACATCAGAATCTGATAGCTGAGACTGAGGTGGAGCCACTATTGGAGACTGTAGTCCAAATGTTGGCTGTTGAGAAAACATCATGTGCTGGGCATGTATTACTCCTGGATGCATAGGCGTGCTGTTGTGCATGACTGTATTGCTATCCTGCATATAGGCCTGGGGTAATATACTTTGACTTTGACTATTGTCGTATGTGTTGTCCATGTCGGAATCGGTATCAGAATCACCGTTCAATAATCCCAGGTTGCACCAATGTTCACTCGCTACTGAATCACTGTCAGTGTCAATGTCAGAATGCTTGGACTTTTTCTCAAAGTTTTCAGGTATGGGAGAATCCTTTTTTCGTTTTGTTGATGTTGGTATTTTTGGTGTTTTTGGTGTTTTTGCTAATTTGGTTGTTTTTTCAGCTGTTTTCACTGCTGATGTTTTGCTTCTTGTTGCTGGTGTACTAGGACTCGGTGGAGAAATTGGCGGATTATTGTTTTTCTTGCCCATTTTTTGATAACATAGTTAGCCTGGAGCGTGCGTTACTTTTTAGAGATTTTACGGTAATTTTGTCAATGCAGCTTATATACCGATGTGCATTCAGTGCATATAACTCAATAGATCAGTACGTTAATGTCAACATTGCACACCGCGACTAAATGGCTATTTTTTACTTACATAGACATGTCTTTCAACCCCTGAAACTACCTAAATAATCCAATATTCACATTTTTATTCACACCGCTAAATTTGACTTGTTTACCTGTCACCGGAAGTCACGTGTCTTCCATAATAAACCCGCTTTCACGTGTGTGTGTGTGTGTGTGTGTGTGTGTGTGTGTGATGTTTATAGTCCCTCCACCAGCAAACATGACAAGCGCAAGATGTCTCACGTATCTTGAAGTGATGGGTACAATAGAGTCTGGACTGTGATCTGCGTTGAATGTGCAGGTTGATCTGCTGCTGCTGTGTCGTCGGTTCAGTTTATTGTATGTTAGTGGTTGTCGCTTCTGCTCTGTGGTTTTCGCTGCGGCGATGAGGTGGGGGTCTGGACGACATCAGCTACGGTGGTTGCTTCATCGAACTACTGAGCTGGTGTAGTTTAGGTAGCCCAGTTTGGGGTCACACCCATCACAGTATGACACCTGCACCGCACGGCCAGTACATCTTCCATATTCGGTCTTCAGTCGTCCGTCTTCGGCGTCGATCCGCTGTGGCGGGCACAATTCTCAGCTCCGGACTTCTGACTTCCAACTTCGGTGTAGCCATCAGGTGATTTCTACTGTGACGGGACGCAGGAGGCATCCTCACTCTCGGTCAAATGACACTCAAGCTACTAAACCGCAAACTTAATGCACGTTCAGTAATACCAGTATTGATACGACCCTACGCGAATAGAGTTATACCGGTAATGGCATATAGGGCTGGCAATGCGACCCCTATACAAACATCGTAAGTGTCATCAGTGCCCACACAGCGACGTGCACGCGGTGAAGATATCAGGTAGAACCCCGCTTTCACAAAATGAAGTGGGCGATATATAGGAATCACGCTGTCTGTAACGTCGCGTCCCGTCGCGTAACACATTTTCCTCAAAGATAGACCTCATACAGCATCATATGCGTACGCATAGAGCATGCATACGCATAGAGCTCCAACATGACCGGAGGTGTGTTACTTGAGTACTGGATTAAGCACAGAACTTCTAACCAAAATAATGGTTTTATATCTTGAATTTGTGTGCGTGAATGAATCCAGGCTACTCCGTTGTTTTGATCACGCTTCCAACTCGCTTTTTAAAAATCTTCGACCTTGTAGAAGGAGTTACACCTGATGGCTACACCGAAGTCGGAAGTTGCCAACTTGGAGTGTGTAGAAAATTCGTTCCGGTAATAAAAGTCATTCTACAGTTTCCTAAATTCCTAAAAAATGCCCCACATTTATCTGAAATCTTTTCATATGACTACACGTATTTTACCTTTCTTCCTTTATACACATACATATTAGTGACACTGATTCGTATCATGCACTGTCAAGTAGTAAAAGTGTCTGCTGTATATTACATGATAATATCATTACATTACTTCTATGATATGTTTATACTATTTTGAACCAGTCGGGGTTATAACTCCAATATGCAAGACCGCACCAAGACAGTAATGTTCAAGTTTAACATTTTATTCATTTTAAAACAATTACGAAACGCGATACATCGTTTGCAAATCATTCTCTTTGGCACGAATGAATGTATTTCGTGGTCTTGGCGATGGAAAAAGACGTAGTACCATGAGGAAACTCACTTGTCCGATCTGCAGGAGACCACCAGACCACCCACGTTTCCTGGGTAGAACAAGCACTGTACACCTCCCGCCATCCGAGGAAGTGTCGATTCTTACGGGTGGCGGGAGGTGTACAGTACTGGTTCTACCCAGGAAAAGTGGGTGGTCTGCCTCCACCACAAAAAATCGATATATAACCTTGCATGTGTTGAAAATGGCGTACAACACCATACAAACAAACAAACAAACAAACCACCATAACATTTCGCATACGTCATCCGCGTAAGAAGCGAATGTCACTTTGGTATTCGGACACAGATCCCATGGATATCGTTTTGCTGACTTAGTTTTGAGAAGCTATAACACTTTGTAGTTTTGAGGAGCTATAACACTTTGTTTTGTATTGTAAATCGGCGAGATGCCGATAGGCGGATCGATTAAAACAGACGGACGGACGGAGGAGCGATACAGTGTGCATCTCTGACTCGGGTGAGCTAAAATGAAGTAAATATGGGCCCTAAGCGGTGCGCTAAGCGATAATCAAACTAAAGCATGTACTGTACATCATTTACGCATTGAGCTCCATGTTGCCCCGAGAGAGTGAAGACGCTGCGTTTGAACTTTCTCGCCTCGCACCTCGCTGCGGGTTTGAATCCCGCTGGGAGTTCGTCTTGCAATAACAAAATAGCCTCCGTCTCTATAACATCCGTGGTCGAGAGAGAGGGTTAAGACGCTGAATTTGAAACCTCGCCTCTCACAACTGCGGGCTCGACCCCCACTGGAAGCTCAATTTATTAATGAAAAAATGCCGATTCTTACGGATTGCGGGAGATATACAGTACTGGTTCTACCCAGTGAGATATACAGTAGTGGTTCTACCAAGTGGGATATACAGTACTGGTTCTACCCAGTGAGATATACAGTACTGGTTCTACCCAGTGAGATATACAGTACTGGTTTTACGTAGGAATAAGCGGGTTGTCTGCCTCCACCGCTACAAATCGACCGTTATACATAACCTTAAATGTTCTGAAAGTGTGGTTAAACCCAAATCAAACAAACAAACATACAAACTGTTTACGGGGATAGATGACAATCTTTAAGCACCACGTTATATATTTTAGTATTTGTCTATACTGACCTGAAGGTACAGTTTTAAAACATATTAACTAAACTATTTGAAAAATACTGTACAAATCTATGACCGAATAAATCTTATCGGTTCCTATCATTATGTGTGTGAGTACTCTGACAAAGGTACTGGAGGCGATCTGGCAGAATTATGAGTGTACATCCATAATACGAATAATACCGTTATAATGAGCTTCAGTTTCACATTCAATGTGCATTTTTAATTATGGTTAAAGGGACACATGGCAATCTTGAGTTTTATACCAAGCATTAAAATTAGCACCTCGATGTATTAATCCTGTATCATTTTGACTTCAAAACTGCTTGTATATAATTAAATAAAAAAAATGAGATTTCAGATATATTATTGGTGCAATAGAATCAATATTTAGTAATACTAAAAAATTATTTGCTTTGAAGTATTCTAATAATTAATATTAATAACTACAAATATGCAAATTATGTAGAAAAACTAACGGGACGCCGTGAGTTTTAAACAAATCAAGAGTGTCATCTGCCCCTTTAATGAAATAATTTCGCTTACACAAATCTTCTCGGTATTGCATTCTATACGAAGTATTTTGTTCATTTTGACTTGTTCTTGAACAACATGAGATCATAGAAGAATGTGAACGATAGTGGAATACTCCTGCTAAAGTTGTGACAATCACACTCTATAGTATTAAGAACATCTCACATCACACACTCTTGAAGAATGTGAACGATAGTGGAATACTCCTGCTAAAGTTGTGACAATCACACTCTATAGTATTAAGAACATCTCACATCACACTCTCCTGAAGAATGTGAACGATAGTGGAATACTCCTGCTAAAGTTGTGACAATCACACTCTATAGTATTAAGAACATCTCACATCACACTCTCCTGCAGAATGTGAACGATAGTGGAATACTACTACTAAAGTTGTGACAATCACGCTCTATAGTATTACGAACATCTCACATCACACACTCTTGTATAATGTGAGAGCTAGTGAAATACTTCTACTATTGTTGTTGCAATCACACTCTATAGATTGAGTGAGAACTTGAAAGATGGTGGAAAGCTACTACTTCTGTTGTGGAAATCGCATTATATAGCATTGAGCAAATCTCGCACCACACACTCCTGCAGAATGTGAACGATAGTGGAATACTACTACTAATGTTGTGACAATCACACTCTATAGTATTACGAACATCTCACATCACACACTCTTGTATAATGTGAGAGCTAGTGAAATACTTCTACTATTGTTGTTGCAATCACACTCTATAGATTGAGTGAGAACGTGAAAGATGGTGGAAAGCTACTACTTCTGTTGTGGAAATCGCATTATATAGCATTGAGCAAATCTCGCACCACACACTCCTGCAGAATGTGAACGATAGTGGAATACTACTACTAATGTTGTGACAATCAAACTCTATAGTATTAAGAACATCTCACATCACACACACCTGCAGAATGTGAAAGATAGTGGAATACGACTGCTAAAGTTGTGACAACCACACTTTATAGTATTGAGCATATCTCACCAAACACGTGAAAGATTGTAAACACTACCGATAATGTTGTGAAAATCAAACTCTATAGTATTGAGTATATCTCACATGACATACTCTTGCTGGATGTGAAAGTTAGGCTTCCATGAGACAATATGAGTTTCAAGAATAAAGTTATAATTTTATAAGTTCATGAGGTGATCTTTTAGCAAGCGCTTGAATTGGTGAAGAGACGATGATCGTCTAGTTTCGACGGGGAGAGAGTTCCATTCTTTAGGACCACATAAAGAAAAAGAATTATCATAGTCAGATGCATGTGATCTGGAAATAGGCAAGTTCTATGTTGTGTTCGCACACGAAGTGTTGAGGCATTTATTAAAAGGTGATTAATGTATTCTGGTGTTTGCCCATTTAATGATTTGTAAACCAGTAGGCATGTGTGATACTGAACATGTTTAGGAAATGATAACGAATTTAAACATTTAAACATTTGCTCAGATGCTGCTAAAATGTCAGCTTCTAAAATAAGCCTTGACGCACGCTTTTGTAGTTTAACTATTCGGTCTTAGTTTGAGTTGGTACATCTTCCCAAGTAATGCAAACATACCCCAAAATAGGTAGTATATATGACTTATAGTATGTCTTCAAGATATCTTGGTTGACATATTTAGATATTAATTTCATCAAAGTAATCTTTCTTGAAATATTTAGACATACACTGTCAATTTCCTTATCCCATGTTAAATGTTTGTCTATGTTTACACCCAGTAATTTTTGTGACTCCACATATTCTATTGCTGTATCATTTATAACAAGCAAGGTTTTACGCAAGCGTAAAATAGCTGCCGAGAGACAAGAAGTTAACATAATAAGATATCAAGTCACGGGTGTTAAAACAATATTGAACAAAATAAATGTTGTCACTGAGACATAAACACGCCACGACCGTTTTTTCTTACATTCTTCCCGATTTTTACCATCAGTTCTTCCTACCAAGCATTTTAAATCAATGTGGGCGACCTCGCTTCTTTCTGTTCAAAAACCATGACATGCCTTACATATTGATTACAATTACCTTGTAATACGACGTGCTAGAAGTACAGAAATACAATTGTTCACGTGTGCGTTAGAGTGTACATTACAATACATATAAACTGTTCAATGTGTAATTATAAGATTGCGTTATTAAAGTGAAAAAAAAAGAAAAAAAAAGAAAAGGGAAATCAGCAGGCTTGAACCCTACCTTCCTGGGCACTGGCACGGCGCCTCGACCAACTGCACCGTCGAGTCTTCTAAATGTTTCGTCGCTAATATACATATAATAGTAATGACTACATGCTACATTTTCAGTAAACTGATTTACGAAAACGTCATTTCAGCAAGTGAAATGGTAACCTTTCAACATTAAAAAATATGTGTTTATACCATTCAAGGTTTTCAGACGAGTTCTCTAGGAATTCAAGTTGTAAAGCATGCTTATTGCCACTTACATGAGTCACAGTCTGTTAACCATAGACAGATATAAAAGCCTTATAAGAGTCAGCTAGTTATATGTTATCTGCTGAATTTGTCATATGTTTATGACCAAAGGGGCTCGGCACGGTGTTGGGATGGTGTTCAAATGGTTTGGTACAGAGTCCTAAATCCCCAAATATCGAAAACCCATGTTACTAAGTGTACATATTGACAAATGGTCCGGCTTACAAAATGCCATTCTGTGCAGAGAACATGTGTAACTGGCCAGAAAATAAAGGATTAACATGATAATCTATTCACATTGGGATCTATTTCAAGCATTACACACGTGTATCTAAAAATCATATTCAATTGTTCATAACATGTACCACCTTTTTCACACCAGACACCGAAACGACTAATTTACACCAAAATATCTAAGTAGGCAGAGCTCGCGTAACACCATCCCACCTCACTAAAAAAGAGTATGATAATGGACCTTTGGAAACGGCCAAGCACGACACATACGAAATATTGCAGTCTCGGTTTGATTGAGACTGTTCATGAGCGGTAGTGAAATATGCTAGCTACCGCTCACGCCCTCTAGCCCCGAGTTGGGCAGAAATAAATATTCATAAAAATCAACCGATTTACAGAATTTTAACCATCCAGAAGATGGCAAGCATATGGCGGTGGATATAGCAATATTTGTATCTTTATTTCATCCCCTATATCCAGCGGCGTATGGTTCCAGGATCTAATAAAATTGTATGCCCCGAAGAGCGAAATAAACAAAAAGGCATTTAGTTGGAAGCAGCGGTTATGAAGCCTGCGTATCACAAGTAACAGCCAAAAGACTAAATTAAAAAGCAGACAACATGTCCTATGAGTGGTTAAACAATACCCAGAGCCTTTTATCGGCCGGAGTAGTGGAACCACCGAATCGAAAATTAAGTAAGAAAACAAAAGAAATTGAAAATGTACCACCGATCATTAAATATAAGTATCGGGCTCAGCGATCTCCAAAGACCGAATGAATAACAGTACTGATTGCAAGTTCGGGGATACGTTTTACTGCCGCCACACTGCACAAGCAACGCCACTGTGCTATAAAAAAAAAGAGTATGATAATGGACCTTTGGAAACGACCGAGCACGACACGTACGAAATATTGCAGTTCGAAAACGAGCTTCCCGCTAACCAATTAGATCGTCATTGGAAGCATCATTTACAAAGTTCTCCGACAGATTGTCCTGTAATGTCGATGCACTGCTTGTTGTTCCTGTTTGGCATACATTGTGTCTTTTGTTTAAGGTAGATGTTGTTGGAGATGCACACTGTTTAGTGTCAAATTTTAAAGGTATGTTTTTTTCACTGCGGAAGAAGAATTACCCTGTTTCCAATGGTAGTTTTTTTAGCGTTTATCTTTTTTCGCCGAGGGTGACCAAACCCATTTCGTTTTTAGGTGAAGTTACGCAAGTAGAACAATAGTCATTTTGCAAGTAATAGACTCACTTTCTCACATTAACAACCGTCAGATATTTAAAACTTCACATTTGATCTAATACCCTAAATTGATCGTTGTAATAATAACAAATCTATTACAGATCCTACTATCTTTCAAAGCAAATTTAATGAAATTAAATCGAAATACAGTAACTTTCAACATATATACACAGATGGTTCTAAAGAGGGAGACAAGGTAGCTGCAGCAGCTGTTGTTCACAAACATAGCATAAAGAGCCGCCTGCCTGACAAGGCCTCTATCTTCTCAGCTGAACTTAAGGCAATTGAACTTGCCTTAAGTTTTATTCAGGAATCTGATGATGACCATTTTGTAATCTTTTCTGATTCCCTTTCAATCTCTTCAAGCACTAGGTAATATGAAACATGATAATCCAGTTGTGCTTCAACTTTTAACAAAGTACAATTCTCTTATAGTTGATAATGTTATTATTTTCTGCTGGCTTCCAAGCCATGTAGGAATACGTGGTAATGATAGAGCTGATAGTGCTGCTAAGGCAGCATTAGGTTTACATATATCTAATACCAAATTACCTTATACTGATTTTAAAAGTTGTATAAACACATATATTCGTAACTCTTGGCAAGCCGCTTGGGACTTGGTGAACAATAAACTCCATTCCATTAAACCGTTACTAGCAGAATGGCGTCCCATTCGTCGAGAGGAAGTTGTCCTATCTTGTTGAAATGTGTAGACTTTGATCCTATGCGACAAAGATACTACACAGTTAAGACTTTGAAAGAGTTATTTGATACTATAGATTTTAGTCTTGTTTTAGATTTCCTTAAAGAAATCAGACTATATAAATCAATATAATATTTTCTATATATATTAACTTGTTTACAAGCCCGTTGGCGGGCATTTGTTGATTTACATATATACATAGTTTATATTGCTACCCTATCATCCATTATTTGTAGATAGTTTTATCTTTATACGTTTACATTATTTTTAATTACTACTTCATTCTTTCATGATTCATCGGTTTTTGCGCACAATATGACCTATTTATGTGTCGACGTGCCATAAAACACCATTCATTCATTCATTCATTCATTCAACCGGGACTAGAACCCATGGTCTCTGGTTTACCGTACCAGCGCTCTACCAACACAGAGCTATCGAGGACATATGGCTAGGAATCGATTATTCACCATTTACCTGTACCCGGCTACATGTACATTGCCATTGTACGGAAATCAATTATAAATTTTACCGATTAATCATTTCATTTTATTGTACCCTCTTTACAGGGGCAAAGATTAACTGTTTTTGACTAGGAGCCAGCTGGGCCCCTTTCTTGCAAACGTTAGGGGCCCAGCGTCAGAATCATTAGCCCAGAGTGTCGCATGTCACTTTATTCAGAGGGTTACATTAAGGTATATAAGTATACTAACTAAATGCTACCAATCTTTGGAAGAAAACTTTGTAAAACCTTTAGAGCTGATGAAGATATTTTAATCAATAGAATTATTTATTTTAAAACAAACAATTGTACTAGACATATCTTTAATCCATATGAACATTCTTTTAAATTTCGTGAGAATCGTTCAACTGGTTCTAAAATTATTTATCGAACTTAAAAAAGTAACATCCGAATGTATGACATATTGATGGAAATGCGAATATACTCCGCAAGAAACTAGCAAGACTACGTAAGGCACCACGTCCTTGGATAAATAAACGCTTATACACACACACACACACACACACACACACAGACTGCGTGTACATGTAACATAACCGGATATGATCCATAACGGACCATTCAAAACGGACGCATTGGCGACTTGCCCGATCGGCAACGGACATGAAAAACTAAATTAGTGTTTACGAACAAACAACTGAATACGCAAATGATTAAACGTGTAAACTAATTATCAACAATATAGTTGCATGCAAGTACTCGTTGCTGGTTATAAAACACGTTCGTATTCGAAAAGATGACAAATATCATAAAACATCACTAGTTTCGCGGCCGTAAGCAACTACCATGCAAAATGTGAGCAGACCATAGACAGATGGCATATATCAATGTTGCAGGTAAGATGTAAACATATTGTCGTGGACACACGTGAGGTAATTTAGTTTATTTGGAAAATAAAAACAATTTGCCTAAAATAAACTGATAAACCTTGCACATACCTCGAAAAACACCGTGCTTACTTTCTCGAAGGTGATATGCACTCCAAAACGGACCGATTTCACGAAAAACGGATGTCAAACTGTGATTATCCGATGGACCGCCGTGGGTGCGATCTGGCTGGTTTTCACAGGACAGATTACTCCAGGCCTACTGGTGCGATCTGGCTGGATATAACATTTGACCGAGATATTTTATCCATAAGCATTTTCTCGAAATTTTGTAAAATATCAATTACGAGTATTGAAGTTATTGAGCAAAACAATCGGCAATGTCAAAGAAATTCACCAATAAAGGGGCGATAACTCTATGGTTATTTGTGCGAATTAGCTGGTTATCGAGCTCGACCCATTGTTTTGAGTATTGTTTCCAAGTTTGGTATAATTTCAATTCAAAATAATTAAGTTAATCGGAAGCACATCGTCAATTTCCACAGTTTTCACCAATTAAAGAATACTAATTAACCCCAGGGATACTTGTCAACCTGTTTGGTTATCGAACTTGACCGAGATATTTTGTCCATAAGTATTGTTTCTAAGTTTGGTTAGATTTGGATAAGCATTACTCAAGTTATTCAGCGGACACTATATTTTCCTCTTTTTTGCTCTTGGTTAAACTTTGACCTTCTTCGTGCCCTTAGATGGCCTGAATGGCAATGGCATCCGGCCCTACGGTGTTCAGGACACTCCAATACTTATCATGGTATCAATGAAACACTTCTACTAATAAATGCCATCAACTCGAAAAATAAGCGTTTTTATTGCTGATGGGCCGCCTACTATTATTAAGTAGTTGACCTTTATGATGACCTTTATGACCTTGATAATACAGATCGGGGTGTTGGGTTCTGCACGTCGTCTTGATGAGATGGATCCATGTGCCAATTTATTTCAAAATCGTCCATGCATGTGATTGTTATGCAACGGACAATACAACTGTAACAGTTGTAACAGTTTTGGACGTACGGACAACGCCAAAACTATACCCCCCGTTTCCTCCGATTTCATCGGGGGATAATAAATTGAATGAATTATGTGGGTTTACGCTGTGTTTAACGCCGTAAAATTGCAAATTATTGTTAAAAAAATAAGGCTGAGTGCAATTTACACCCAGTCTCTTACCCTACCACACCCCACACCCGCACCTCCCTGTCCCTCCCCTTCTCCCATCAACCTAACACGGCAACAATTAAAATCACACAAAACATAAACAACATTCACAAATATGGAAGGACATGCCTATTCAATCCATGCTCACTATAATTGTTAATCCATATACACAACAGAGAAGATTTGAAGTTTTATAAATAAAGCATATTATATACATGTACATGTGAAAATTAGTTTTATGTTTTTTTTCATAGCCCATTTTAATGTCTTTTTCTTGCCCCTCGCCGCTGTTGGTCCGATCCCTTATGGGACTAGGAATATGTATGCGATGAAGCTATCCAGCTGGCTTGCGGAACGTCGGTGGTTCTACCCAGATGCCCGCCCGTGCACGAAAATTGCCCGGATGGGCACCCGATGTCTTTCTCCACCAATGGAAGCTGGGAAGTCGTCATATGACCTTAGCTGTTGGTGCGACTATAAAAACAATTTCAATTCAATTCAAAGTCGCCAGGTAATAAGCTGTTATGACTGATATAAAAACTTCAAAGGGCGATAATCTGATAACTGTGGATAACCAAAAGCTGCAGCTATCTACTAAAGCTGTGTTATGTTGTATTTTTGCTGGTTTGGGATGGTATGGGGGTGGGGGAGGTGGGGGGAGGTGGGGGTGGTGGGGTGGAGATGAGGGTGTAAGGAACCAAAGAAAATATTGTCTTGGACAAATGTAGGTATTTTTCATAGCGTTGATGTTTTAGACCAAAATGCATCTTTAAGGAAAAGAGGGATACTCTACCTTGCTTACTTAAAATTTCAAATAATTCTGTTTGGACTTCTAGGAATCTTTATGTGAGGAAGCTATCCAGCTGGCTTGCGGAACGTCGGTGGTTCTACCCAGGTGCCCACCCGTGCACGAAAATTGCCCGGAGGGGCACCTGGGGTCTTCCTCCACCAGTGGAAGCTGGAAAGTCGCCATATGACCTTAGCTGTTGGTGCGACTATAAATTCCAATGCAATTCAATTCAATTGTTTGGACTATTGGTGGCGGTCTATTATCTGATTAGTTCATACATATCATTAATTATATTTCATTCATCACATAAAGTAACTAAAAAGAAAACTACTGTCCTATATTTGAAGGACACTGACCTACTTTCTGGGTCACTAATCTAATTTCTAAAACATAATCGTATATTTTTAAGTTTCACTGTACGACCATTTTAACCTTTTACTTTTTTTGGGTGACTTTGAAAGTGTTTAATGCCAACATATAAACATGCCCAAATTTGCAATTCCAATCAGATAGCCTAAAGTGTTACCAGTGTGATAGAAAAAGAAAAATGAAAGAGAAAGCGTACGAAAACAAAGCAACGTCATAAACGTAGTACAGCTGGCCAGGCTAAGGAATTACCCAAGTGGCGCCGGTGAGGCTGTGACATGTGTTGTTGCTATATCCCGTAGATGTAATAAATGAGCGGGTATTTTCAGTGTCACTACAATTAACGCGCTGTGAAAGCACGAATAAATAAACAAACACAAACGTTAATGTGTCATACTTTGGCGGCAGGCATTTATCCAAGTTTTGCACCATGCATACGTGGATTTCTTATGAAATAGTGTGTACAAGGCATTGCTATACAAAGATCCATACCTAATGCATATATCCGTTTTAATGACAAACTCCAGGTATCTTATCCAACTATCCTATTTTTCTTTCCAACCGGTTAACGGAAACACATTTGTTGATTTACATATATACATAGTTTATATTGCTACCATATCATCCCTTATTTGTAGATAGTTTTATCTTTATAGGTTTACATTATTTTTAATTACTACTTCATTCCTTCATGATTCATCGGTTTTGGCGCACAATATGACCTATTTATGTGTCGAAGTGCCGTAAAATACCATTCATTCATTTATTCATTCATTCACACTTATTTTTGTTTGGACTTTTGAGCGCACTTAACTACAAACTGGATTTCATCCTCATTATCATTTGTACAAAGTTTACAAACCCTTCTTCCTCAACAAGTAAATTCTGTTCAAGAGTGTATGATTTTTTAAGAAAACGATGTTCTTAACAAATTATCATTAACATTTTTCTATCACCAAAACGGTGGAGATATTTTTTTCTCTTCCAAAATGATAAGTAAAAGTCTATCAATATTGTATAAATGAAATCCTCCGCGGTGAAAAGTGGCTCTATCCCGTGAGTCCGATATTTGTACATAGAGAAATAAATGGACAACTGTAAAGAATTTTCTTATCAAGATTTGCAGGTTTTTTTCAATCTAGACTTTCAAGTTTAGCCCATTGAAGTCCACAGGGCACTAGACTTTCAAGTTTGCTTAAATGGAGTCCCGGGGTCCAAAGTGTGTATATAAATGAAATACTATGGGAAAATCAAATGAATGAATGAATGAATGATAGTTTTTTATTTTATATATGTATTTATTTGTGTACCTTAAACTATCAACTTTATTCTACCTTAAACTATCAACTTTATCCGGATGAAGTACCACAGGTAAACTGTACCAATGAAATTTAGTGTGACACTTTTATGAATAAATCATTATGAATAAATCATAAACTTCCCCCTTCTTCTAATGTCCATGTAGCATATAGAGCCATACATGCCCTCTTAGGCCTCTTGTTTCATAAAAAAAACAGTGATAGGCCAGTACCTTTTGGAAATAACCACTTGAAAAAACGCGTCAAAAGGATATTATATACAGAATTGTAAACAATGATGCTGCGTGACTAGGAAACGAGAAGTAATCTGATTGGCTAGTTTGTGGTACATTTTTTGGTAATGATAAAACTTTCATTGGTCAAAGCTACCGAATATTACAAAAGATATACACAAGAAAATATAATCTCGACTAGCACGTTAATTGAGTATTTAATTCAATTAACAATGCATGCACTTCAAAGGATTCACTCATTGTTTGGTCAAACAGGTAACCAGTCACGTCATTGTCGTAATCGAAGGTAGACTAGCTCCAGTCATCATGGTCCTGTAGTCGAGACAACAGGATTGCCCCTTATCTGATCTCAATTTTAGTAACTGCAGTCAATTGTAATGCCCTTATGATCTCAATATTAGGTTACTGCAGTCAACGATCTCAATATTATGTTACTGCAGTCCATTGTATCGGCCCTTATGATCTCAATATTAGGTAACTGCAGCCAGTTGTATTGCCCCTTGTGATATCAATATTAGGTTACTGCAACCAATTTTTGATCTCAATATTAGGTTACTGGAGCCAATTGTTTTGCCCTTATGATCTCAATATTAGAAAACTGCAATCAATTGTATTGCCCTTATGATCTCAATATTATGTTACTTATGATCTCAGTGTAGGGTTACTGTAGCTAATTGTATTGCCCTTATGATCTCAATTTTAGGTTACTCCAGTCAATTGTATGCCCTTATGATCTCAATATTAGGTTACTGCAGTCAATTGTATTGGCCTTATGATCTCAATATTAGGTTACATCAGCCAATTGTATTGCCCTTATGATCTCAATATTATGTTACTTATGATCTCAATGTAGGGTTACTGTAGCTAATTGTATTGCCCTTATGATCTCAATTTAAGGTTACTCCAGTCAATTGTATGCCCTTATGATCTCAATATTAGGTTACTGCAGTCAATTGTATCGGCCTTATGATCTCAATATTAGGTTACATCAGCCAATTGTATTGCCCTTATGATCAATATTAGATTATTGCAGTAGGTTGTATTGTCCCTTGTGATCTCAATATTAGGTTACTGCAGTCGGTTGTATTGTCCCTTATGATCTCAATATAAGGTTACTGCAGTCGGTTGTATTGTCCTTATGATCTCAATATTAGGTTACATCAGCCAATTGTATTTCCCTTATGATCTCAAGATTAAATTACTGCAGTCAATTGTATTGCCCTTATGATCTCAATATTAGGTTACATCAGCCAATTGTATTGCCCTTCTGATCTCAATATTAGGTTACTGCAGTCGGTTGTATTGTCCCTTATGATCTCAATATAAGGTTACTGCAGTCAATTGTAATGCCCTTATGATATTAATATTAGGTTACAGCAGCCAATTGTATTGCCCTTATGATCTCAATATTAGGTTACAGCAGCCAATTGTATTGCCCTTATGATCTCAATATTAGGTTACAGCAGCCAATTGTATTGCCCTTATGATCTCAATATTAGGTTACAGCAGCCAATTGCATTGCCCTTATGATCTCAATATTAGGTTACTTATGATCTCAATATTAGGTTACATCAGCCAATTGTATTGCCCTCATGAGCTCAATATTAGGTTACTGCAGTTGGTTGTATTGTCATTATGATCTCAATATAAGGTTACTGCAGTCAGTTTAATGCCCTTATGATCTTAATATTAGGTTACAGCAGCCAATTGTATTGCCCTTATGATCTCAATATTAGGTTACAGCAGCCAATTGCATTGCCCTTATGATCTCAATATTAGGTTACTTATGATCGCTATATTAGGTTACAGCAGCCAATTGTATTGCCCTTATGATCTCAATATTAGGTTACAGCAGCCAATTGCATTGCCCTTATGATCTCAATATTAGGTTACTTATGATCGCTATATAAGGTTACTGTAGCCAATTGTATTGCCCTTATGATCTCAATATTAGGTTACATCAGCCAATTGTATTGCCCTTATGATCTCAATATTAGGTTACTTATGATCTCAATATAAGGTTACAGTAGCCAAGTGTATTGCCCTTATGATCTCAATATTAGGTTACTTCAGTCAATTGTATTGTCCCTTATGATCTCAATATTAGGTTACTGCAACCAATTATATTGTCATATTAGGTTTAGATGATGTAGTTTCAC
The DNA here is from genome assembly GCA_037043455.1 of Cyrtodaria siliqua. NCBI lineage: Eukaryota > Metazoa > Mollusca > Bivalvia > Adapedonta > Hiatellidae > Cyrtodaria > Cyrtodaria siliqua. The sequence goes on from JAWPHD010008150.1 coordinate 51,446, forward strand.
GGCGTTGCATTATAGAGAACAATATCAGAAATTATTTAGCGATCTCAATCGGAAATTTAATTATTATTTATATTATTATATATACATATATATATATATCGCTAAATATAAACGTCCTGCATGACCGTTTAAAAGGGACACACGTGAAGAATTTATCAAGCACTAACATACACTTAATTAAACCAGTATCCTTTTGACTTTAAGCATGCCTGTATCATTTTAAATAAAACAAATGTAATAAAATGTTGGAGTTTTCCAGTTTTCATCATATTTTTATATTATAAATATGTTTGTTTGAATGTGTGTGTGTTTTTGTGGTAGAGGCAGACCTCCCCATTTTTCCTGAATTAGAACCAGTACTGTATATCTCCCGCCATCTGTAAGAATCGACCCAAGTTTCAGTAAATCTAGTAATATGCAAAAACAATTTGCTTTTAACAATTCAAATAATTAGTAAGAATTATTTGTAAATATGTAAGTAATGTTGACTAACGGGACGCCGCGGGTTTTAATAAAAATAAGCAATGCAATGAGTTATCTTGATCAGGGACATAACACATATGGTCATGGTGGGGATCGAACTCACGTTTTTTTCGATCACGGATTCAACGCTCTTCCACTAGACCACAGCGCTCCACAATTTTGAGTTTTGTTCTTAAAGGATCACATGGCAATATGTGTCTTTTTTACGGAACTTCAAATCAAAAATGGTCAAACTGTATAAAAACACATTAGACATTACAGGAAAACACCATTCGTGTGCGTTAACCAACCTAACCTGAATTTGAGATCAATCAACCTTAAGGTCAAACAGACCCATCTTTTTTTTTTTTTACAAAAACAAAACCAAGTCTCTTCTGAAGGCAAATAAGTATAACCGTATAAAAGCTTTCGAGCAATGTCTGCAATATCTGCGCCTTTCTCTTTTTCATTTTCGAATGGGAAAGCATAGACTTCCAATCGAAACAGTAAGATAGTCCCAATCTTATTTACCTTTAGGAGATAGAAAATGCCAGCTGTGCAACTTAAACTATATTGGTGATGAATTTCATTAAATGTTAAAATGTCACTTTTACGTCGAAGACGGTAAGCATTGCATCCCAAAGCACTCCTATCTCCGGCCTAATATTTAAACTTTAAATCCCTACTGTCCTCCAAATCATTCAAGGTCTTAAAACAAATCTCAATAAATACTAAGAAAATAATGTTAATCCTTAATCCGCTAGGTATATATAATGGACTTTCTTTCTTTGAATTAAGACCATTGCATTTATGTGACAAAGGGGTGTTTTTGGGGAAATTACTGATCAGCAGACAGACATTGTAAACCCTGATCAGTCTGCGAGTTACTCATTACTCAGACTGATCTGGGTTTACAATACAATGGACGCAAAGGCTATTATAGCCGTGCTTAGCGGGTTAAGGGTTAACTTTCCAAAAAAAAAAAAAAAAAAAAAAAAATTGCTCGAAATGATAATATCATGCAGGTAACTTACATTTTCAGTGGCTTGTAAATCCGTATGGATATTCCGTATGAATAATACATACACAAAACCAGATGTTACACATAAATAAAATACACAATTAGCAACGTCACGCAACAAATACCAATTCAATGACACAACCAAATGTATGCACGTGAACAGATTCCACCCATAACGAAAATCACACTATACTCGTGCGAGCAACACTTACAGTAAATATCTGAACGGTACGCCATTCATAAAATTAGCTAGTACCTGTTTATCCACTCGCACGTGATGTACGTGCACTCGCGCGTGATCCACGTGCGAATCTATTGTGGTCGAAAATTAGGTCAGATGTCTGTGCTCCTAGGGTTTCTCAATTGTTAAAATTTCACTTCATAGCCTCTAACTGATACATAGCACAAAAGTATACGCGTATTCTTGGTCATCTATATCGTCTGTTGATACTCATGTACATATACTTAACTAAATTGCTAAGTATCAACCTAAAAATATGTCAATAATATTCTCATTGTTTGGTGTATTTTGAGCTTGATTAGAGATACGGTTAAACTGCAAAATAACGAGTATAAATCGTCTGCTCTGATTGCATGAACATATTTTAAAACTTTTAAGTCAATGTGTTTTCTTAGAAATAAGTTATAACACTTATACAACTGGGTATATGGTACTTCCAATTAGTGAAGCTTTTGATGTTCCTAATTCTAAAATATGCCAGTTAAAATTATTTTGACATCATGTTTTACTAGCATTACCACTACAAATGCGTTTGCAAAAGAAATTTTCGAAATATTTAATGTTAACGCTGAATTACAGTTACTTGAATTTCAAACAATATTCAATGTAAAGGGAGGTAATTTAAGATTAACCATATTTCATTTTTTATAGACGGAAAATCCGCGATAAATGGGTCCAATTTTTATGTTTTTTTCTCTATTATTTCATACCAATTTTAAGAATTTTATATCTTTAAGCGATCTTTGACTCATGTTATGTGTTTTATCAGTACATTTCATGTTTTCATATAAAGGGAGGGTAACTCTCAAAAGATGTAACAATTTAAACAAAAAATAAATGTTTTACAAACTATGGGTCAAAACCAAATACTTATCATATATCTATTCTAAAATGTATTTAAAATACGAAAATTAGTTAAGATACAAAAGTTGATACTTAGCAATTTTGTTCAGTGTATATTAATAAGCACATCTTTGAAGGGAAAATAATGATTTTCGATTCCAATCAGCCACCTGTTGTTTCATCTTTTATCATGTTTCATCTTTTATCTAACAAACACTGTCACCATTATTTACCTATGCAAAACGTCCTCATATTGTATTAGCAATCATGTTGTTACTATCGTACATCATAATTATGTTACTCTGTAACCTGGTTTGAAATAAAGTTCATGTCGTTGTTGTTTTATAATTATATGCAAGCAGGGTTAAAGTCAAAATAATACTGGACTAATAATTTGAAGGTGGCACCGTGCTGAAATGGTTAGCACCACGATAAAGTAACTGGTTCAATCCAGGACTATATTTGGATAAATTATCCGAATTTCCCAGCTTACAAGTCCTTCGGATGAGAATTGAAACCGATGTTCCCACATACAGAAACCGAGGTCCTACATGTATATAATCAAGTCACCACAAAATTAGTCCACTACTAATGCTGAATAGATCTATGTCGTACAGGGTACTACAATAATGTACCCCGGGTATATACATGTACCTCAAAAATATTCCAACAATAAATGTACCCTGTATTCTGAGAAAGTACCTTTTTCAAAATGTTTAACTACGGAAAAAAACTATTGTTAGGTACTGCGAGTATCGCACATTCGATAATATTGTAATAGGAAGACATGCTGGTTCCCCGGTTTATAAAAGCTGAAATCTGAAGGTACAATGGTTTTATGCAGGCAACTATAGTGGTTGAAATATTTTCTCACGACACATATCTGTATACACGAATGTACCCGCGGTACAATCGTGTAGTACCCTGTATGGCATAGACCCTTTCGGCACTACTAATGGTCAGCCTAGGTGTTTCTCCGTTGGTTGATTTAATGGAACTATAAACCTTCGAATCATCCACGCACGCCCACACTCTCCGAATTCCTGGTAAAGACTGATGAACACTTGAAGATGGTCATGTGTCCCTTTAACGTTGACATCATACTTTAGTGCGGTAGGGTTGGGCTTAAGAGCTACAGACCTCTCTCCGCATGGGTTTGCTCCTTGATGGAGGCATGCCTGATGGAAAATGTCATTATTATTCTCATTTGCCTCTTGGATTGCTGTCCCAATATAACCTAATATGATGCGTTAATGGGACATGAAAACATATTTCATTTCTATCAGGAGTTCCTTTATAGGTAGCCCACATGATGCAACCCGACGTCAGGACTATTGGAGAAAAAAAAGATTATTTGGGCTGTAACGTCAAGACAAACTGACCACATAGCTGTAAACGGACATCTCATGTTACATCACAGCATTCATGACTTAAAACATCCCCAGTTTCAGTGGTGGAACAATGATTGAAAAAAACACAAAAACAAAAAATAGCCACTGAGACTGGGGCCAGTCTATACCTCGACGGGACAGTGTTGTTGACTTGAAATACACATCTGTATTGTGCTGGAAATTTTAGATATTTTAGATTTTCATGTCATCAGTTGGACCCAATGAGTGGCATTTATAAGGCAAGATGTTATGTTTGATAACAGGGCATCATGATCTACTTTCATATAAGGTAAGATATTATGTTTGATAACAGGGCATCATGATCTACTTTCATTTTGGATCAAACTAGTCTGGTATCCGTGCCAATTTGCTTTTTATCTGTTGGGCGTGTCAGTGGTATAATCTGAGTGACCGTGTAACAGTGCGGCGTATATCATAATAGGCCAAATATTTAGTCAGCCGATACTGGAGCTTCGTTTTCGATAATTTTCCCAAAGTTAGGCCAGAATCTATGGATAAGAATCTAATTCACATGTATATTAAAAATGACCTAAATACATAGGGTAGGTTACTTGTATGTCACTGTTTGCACAAGTATGACAGCAATGAAGGATGCTGAAATATTGAGCGTGGCGTAAATGAGGCTAATGCCATTATGGTACGTAACATATTCGGTAATGATCTTATGATTTGTAGGAACACAATTATAGCAATTTCTACGGCAGTGTTGATAAAGTGTTCACAAGTCAACAGCTATATTTGATGGGTTATGTTACAGTGTTAATCCAGTCATATTACGTCTCTGGTCCTGTTAATCGGATGGTGACTGGATCCACGAATTTGAGAGTTTAAGCTGGGCTGATAATTAAATATAAAGCCCTGGTTTAAGTAATACTTTGTCCATAGGGAAGTGTGTTATTACGTCTCTGCATCATCTAACTTTGTCACATAGTAGTAATGAGTGAGTTTGCGTGTTGGATTACACAGACCTAAATAACTTTATTAATATATGTCTGTGGTGTAAAACTGCTTTACCTCTATAAGAATTTGTAGTTAGTCCGGGTCTTAAGTATAGCAAATAAACCAATCAGTGACTTTAATATAGTAATTATACATATCGGAGATGTTAGTATGTTGTATTCAGATAGTTCCATGATATATGAAAAAAATAATCACTCAAAAAAAAAAAAATTGCCCCAGGCGAGGATCGAACTCGCGACCTTCAGATCGCTCTTTGCGAATTTGATTATGAGACTGACGCGCTGCCTACTGCGCTACCGAGGCATATGGATACGATACTTAAAAGAAATTAATTATTGCTAAGTGTGGCTTTAAAATCTGAACTCTAAAGTTTGCACCGTTTTTATTATTCACCAAGATACAAAATAGCAACTATTTCATGCGTGTATCGTTTCTGAATTTGGTTTCGGTATATCTATTGCTGGTATTTGAAAAACGTCCAAAGGGCCATCACTCATTCTGGTGTTTTGACAATCGTGAAAACTCGGACAATCCCGTAATTCTTCGGAATCAGGCTGCAAACAATCAGGAAAAATGCTTCCGGTTAAGCTGGTAACAATAATTAGGCCGGAGAATGATAATCCGAAAATACCGACCTATTTTAGCTAATCTAGACCTATCACCTCAAAAGAAATAGTGGACAAACATAAGCCAGAATGGAAACAGATCTGAATTCTCATTGACTTGTATATATGTTACTTTTGTAGATAGATGTAGACTTGTGTTGGACACAATTCAAGCTTGACAACTATTTGAAGCTGCTGTAATGAGAGATCGACTGTGTATAAATTAGCCATTATTTCGAAAGAGACGTGAGGCTAAGTTGTTAGTATCTGTAGCAAGAGTGCGTGTGACAGGCCTGGTACACGAGATAATCATGATACCAATCGCACAATAACAAAGTAATGCCACTAATCAGCCGAGCGCACACCCCATTTATCTAACCTTTAAAAAGTGTAAAAATGTAGTCGCAGATGATCTAGACTAAGGTGTGCCTATGAAGGCATGATTTGTTATAACCTGAAATGTTTAAAATGCGATGAACTTCATAGGCCTCATAAGTGCAGTGATGAGCAACAATAACAACGATACAGTAAGTTGATGGCAGACTTGCTAATTGCTGGGACATAAGGGCTCTATATATGCATATTAGGATCTAAGACTATTACTTGTGTCATGGATATATATGTAATATGTAGATGTTTTATTTTGTTGACGTGTCAAAATGATGGATATTCAGTTCTATTCCTATTCTACTCGTAATCGAACCGTGTGGTTTGAGGTTCGCCTGTACAGGCGGAGAAGAGGGTAAGAGAATAGAACAAAATGGCGAACTCGATCAAGCAGAACAACAACAATAAAGAAGCTAAAAGCTAAATACACTTAATTTAGACACGGATTGACATGCCACGACTAATATCTTAAGTATAATCATGCACTGTCTGTTAATTGTTATTATAGCTATTATTTTCCATTTCTTTTTTGACGACATGTGCGCAAACATTTAATACACGTCCGTTCTTAAACCTTTTCGACCCTTTGCCTGAGGACAGGTTTACTTGTTGGCCCCCTGCTATATTTAGGGTTGAAAAAAAGGACTACCTGGCCCCCAGAATAACTTTTTTAGTGTTTATCAGATATGATAATACTTATGTCATTGGAATACTTAGAATATGTACTTTCCAAAACACTGAAAATATTTAAGTTTAGATGCGAAATAAGCGAGTTATTGAATGCAACACACATACCCATCAGAATCATAAAATTGCCATATTTTGATCGCTAAAAACACCTGGCCCCCTCTCGGAATTATTTAATACAGCTTTGATCGGTAATAACTTATATATTTATTTAGCTGAAGATAACTTCTTTCTAAAACTGTAAGAATAATTTAAATCGTATAAAAATTGGCAAAGTTATAAGTCGCTGAACATATACATGTGAAATCTATTTTTTTTAGCCGCGATATTTTGGTTCGGACCACCTGGCCCCCAAAATATTTTTATGAAGTACTCTACCGATAATGTTTTGTTTATATATTCTTAAAGCTTATGTTGTGCTCTTTATTTAGAGTTAAAAATTACTAAATTCCGTCTATAAATGACAAAGTTATAATATTTTGAATATTGCTAATTATTCTACCGATGTCTGCTGACAGTTTTTCATGCTATCAAACGATTAGTACATGAATCAACTATTAATTACTGTACTGCTTTAAATATATGTATAATTTTATTATGTTATTACTTTACTATTTTGTAAATTAAAATTAAAATTGTGTTTTTAAAAATTCGCGTTGATTCTATAATTAATTTAAATTTAAGGTATTCTGATATGTTTTTGTATAGTTGTATAGTTAATTAACATGAGAACCTGGTCTATACTGAGATCAAACAGAATATTAAATTAAGACGAGTTAAGACCTTTATTGTTTGTTTGTAGCAGTAATCACTGATTATAGAGATCATAGTAAAACCGAAATAATAAAATGCAATAATTTACCAAATCGGTAATTTTAAACAATTTAAATAGTTCAAAGTGAAATTAAAAGGTAATTAAGTTTGTATCAGTTGTTATTTAATGATGGGTTAATCCGGAACTCAAACGCACTGTTTGAATCATTTCAAATGTTCAAAGATTTAAGTAAGTGTTAAGTTTGTAGCAGTTTTCAAGCAATACTTAAGGTAAATTGTATATGCAACAAAACTCTAATTTGCTGAATTAAAAAAGTTTAAACTATATTGTTTGTAGCATTTGTGTAATTTATTGTTTATAGCACTGTATGCGACCGTGAGATATAACATCTTCAAATTGGTGATGCAATTCATTCCAGTTTTGAAATTAATATATACCGTTGCAATCACTGTGTTTTTATGGATTAATCGTGATTAATATATTTGAAAGTGTACACTTATTACGAAATTAACAATGGCTCTTATAGTTGGACATAGCCAGACCAAGTATTTGCATCAATATCTTAATAATAAGGACATAGTAGTGGTGTTTTTCAGGATACAAGGTTAACGAGATATGGCCTGAGATATCGGATTATGTTGCTGGATTTGATGTAAGTATATAGTGTATTTGTTTGACTGCGATGTGAAGTTAGTTCAAATGAGATAATGCTATTTAAAATATATAGTTTATAGATGGCCAACAATTAATATATTATCTTATGTTAAAGCAATCAAAACATAGTTTCGAACAATTAAATAAATATTTATATTATATATTACGCATACACGTGTCGCACGGGACATTCATGGTGATTTTAAATCGAACAAGCAACAGTAGATATGCTCGGCGGTTACGACTGTATTCAATGGGTGTCACTAATCCCATCAACAAACTAATGTAAAGTTGCACAGGTGTGATGTTTTTACAACAGATTAAATTGATTTGCAAATACAACATTAAAATCAATGATTGTCACTAACCATAGCAACGAACTAAAAGATTGTTAAAAGGTGAGATGTTTTTACAAGTGATAAGATTATAAGCATTCACTGTCCATGTATGACACCATTTAGACAGTGACTTGAGTGATAAAATTATTTTTTAATTGATTTACACATTGATTATCAAACAATATTTGTCAATGTGCATTTTTTTAATTGATACAATTAATAAGCTAATTTTATTTCACAATTCCAACTTTGTCTTTAAATCACTGCTTTATTTTAAAGAAAGTATGTCATAGCGAATACTTAATTAATTGTATCCGGTAATACATTATTTAAATTATAAGAAAAAGATGCACGAACAAATCTAATGATTTAGTGATTTAATATTAAAGGTGATTGCTGTTCACGTTGGTGCGAACGACATTCCAAGAGACACACCTGCTGCAGTGATGAGCAAGATACAGGACTTGGCGGAGTCTATTCATGAAGCCAACCCAAGGTAATTATAAGGATTAAAACCGATACAATAAAGACGTGTCAATAATCCTATCAACACACAGCTTTTTTTATAATAGCAAATGTGTGAAGCAAAGTAATTCAGAAACGACGCGTGTCGCTAATCTTATCAACATAACATAACTTTGGCATTATATTTGGCACAAATGGTATTATATCAATCAATTATAATGTTTGCGCCGAAGAAATATTTGAATTTAAAACTTAACTTTTTCCTATTGAATACAAGATATAAGATATAATAATTGCATATTTTTTTCTCATTTCAGCGCCACAATCCTAGTTACAGGTATTTTACCTAGATATATGCAATTATTATAACTTATATCTTGTATTCAATAGGAAAAAAGTTTAGTTTAATGCCGAAAATGCCAGTCTGCGAATCCAAACTAAATAAAAATAAAATCTACTGCCACTGCAGATTACCGGACCTAATTGACGAACTTGTTAAATGTGACAATAAATCATGTTCCATTGAATGGTTCCATAAATCTTTTGTAGACCACTTGAATTATTCTACATGAAAATGTTCAAACTCCAAATAATAAATAAATTGTATTATTGTATATCGCTTTATATGTTTTCTGTGAGAATGAATGAATGAAAATAAAAAATATGCATTATTTATATTATGTATAATTATACATAATGAAACACACTGTGTTGGTTTTATTTTACTGTTGTCAGTCCTGTCACTATCCTTTAATAACATGCATAACTCTGTCGGTTGATATTTGTAACATTTATAAAATCGGCAAATTCAACAGTTGTTTGCAAAAGCATATAACTTTGTCATTTATAGACGGAATTTAGTAATTTTTAACTCTAAATAAAGAGCACAACATAAGCTTTAAAAATATATAAACAAAAACATTATCGGTAAAGTACTTCATAAAAATATTTTGGGGGCCAGGTGGTCCGAACCAAAATATCGCGGCTAAAAAAAATATATATGTACAGCGACTTATAACTTTGCCAATTTTTATACGATTTAAATTATTCTTACAGTTTTAGAAAGTAGTTATCTTCAGCTAAATAAATATATAAGTTATTACCGATCAAAGCTGTATTAAATAATTCCGAGAGGGGGCCAGGTGTTTTTAGCGATCAAAATATGGCAATTTTATGATTCTGATGGGTATGTGTGTTGCATTCAATAACTCACTTATTTCGCATCTAAACTTAAATATTTTGAGTGTTTTGGAAAGTACATATTCTAAGTATTCCAATGACATAAGTATTATCATATCTGATAAACACTAAAAAAGTTATTCTGGGGGCCAGGTAGTCCTTTTTTTCAACCCTAAATATAGCAGGGGGCCAACAAGTAAACCTGTCCTTTGCCTGATACTGAGAAACCCAAACATTTTTGAACAACAAACATTTCAAAAATGATTTTTTTTTCCAAATGCATTTCAATACAACACCATCTCAATGCTCAAGTCACAAAATGTAGCGTACATACTGGAAAAATATGATCAGATGATTGAAAGCTAAAAAGAAAAAATCATGTCGCTACAGTTAAAATTACAAGTTACTGTAATGATTGAGTCTCTTTGAGAAAAAAAACATAACCGTGTAAAAGCCATGCAAGGATAAATTTGTGTAAATGTTTGTCCATCAGCAAATGCTCAAACAACATCAAGTCTGAAACTGCAAGGCCTATTTTGACGTACATAGTTTCACATGGCTGATCCTTAGGTCAGTATCTTTCAGTTAGGAAATACATGGACATGTGGTATTTAAGGTTTATTCAGTTGAAATATGGCATTCATTTATGCAGGCATTACATGATATCTTCGTAATCCTTGCCAGAAAGTGTGGATGTAGTCGTGTCGCGAACCTCTAAGTGCCTATATGTTCTGTAGGCCACGTCATAGCTCTGTGGGAGGTACAGAATACAAAACCATAAGAGCTATGATTCTCACAGCTTGGTCAACCACAGACCTAATAAAATATCTAGATGGACTAATTAAAACTGAAAGCAAAAAAGGAGTTCAACGGAATGTTTAACGAAATAAATCCCTTTATTTTCAAGAGAAAATCCAAAAATGATCATGCTTTTTACTTCAAACAGATTTTGGTAAAATGTCGGGGGCATGACTAATCTGTATTCTGCATGTCTAACATGCTGATATTAACCTGGACGAGATATTTTCTGCACCCACCAGGGATCAGCCAATTTTATTATTATAAATAGCATTGAGAATTCCAATGGTTGCATGACACAATTTTTGTAAATAAATGTGCAATGTTGATTTTTGGCTTCTTCCATGCACCAGTTATCTATTTACTGATACTGCAGCACCTACTCACTAGTTGATATCACTCGCTTCACAGAATTTAAAGTAATCTTGAAGACAAGAGTTACAGTTCTTGCACTCTAAAGTTCCTTTCATTGCCCTCTATCATTGTGTGAAGTTTAATTGCAGTCCCCTTAAATAGTGTTGAAGTTATGCTGCGGGCAAAAATTCTAAGTAAAATATTACAAAGGGCAATAACTCTAATTTGAATGAAGACATCGTTTTGGTTCTTGTACTCTGCACTACCTCTCATTGCCCTCTATTATTTTTTGAAGTTTCACTGCAGTCACACAAGTGGTTTTGAAGTTATGATCCGAACAAGAATTCTAGGTATAAAATTACAAAGGGCAATAACTCTCAATTGAATGAAGAGAGAGTTATGGTTCTTGCACTCTGCACTTCCTCTCATTGCCCTCTATCATTGTGTGAAGTTTCATTGCAATTCCTTAAGTAGCTGTGACCAGGGCAGGGCTCGAAGTTAAGGACTGTAAAACAATGATCCGGGCAGGTAAGTCTCAAAGGCTCAATCCCGTGGGGCAATTTCAAAACTGAGTGACGAGGACTATACAATATGACAAAACACTTGTCTAATAATGCTTTTTTTCGTCCGCCTTTTCACACTATTTTGATAACGAGACGCTTTCATTTATTATGAAAATATCTTGTCTTGGACAACGCTTGGACGATCAAGATTGTTAAGACTACCGTTTGTTGACATCGAATGAACATTTTGCTACATACAAATAGGAGAATACGCTTGAATTTGATAAACAATTGGATATTCCTGATTTCTTTTGCGTTTTTATTCTATAAAACAATAGTGATATGATATGTTGTTTGTAACAATAACGTACAAACTATATATCCTTATAAAATAAACACTTTGGGTCTAAATAACTGGGCAACCAACAAACTGGCATGGGCAAGTAAATTTCAGAGTTAATTTGCCCTGTGGGCAAGCTGTCCGTCAAGTTAACGTGGAGCCCTGCAGGGCCGTATGTGACAGGGATGTGACATCACAGTACTAACTCTGTATTGTACTGAAATAATTATCGTCCAGCAGTGCTCACACTGGCCATTTTAAATTAATAGCCACACATTTTTTAGTTAAGAAAATAATAGCCAACTTTAATGCGTAAGAAAATTTGGTCAGTCGTAAGAGCCAAATTTTCAATCAGGTTTTATTAGACTATCAGGGCCTCCACTGGCTATATTTTCCTTTTTCTCACCACTTTCGCCAAGTGAAAGAAGTAGGAGCCTATGGACTAGAATTCATTTAAAAGTAGGATTCCAGGATCTCCAGGAAAGGTATAAATTCAAACAACGCATTAGTTTCTTCGCAATTTTAATTTACAATCTTTTCATTAGCTAAGCTTGTTGACAAGTAGTCAAAATTAAAATTCTTTTTTAAAATCATCTGAATGATTGTAAAAATTTCTCATTTCAAAGTTGCTTGTTAGCATTAAAAGGAATGTCTAAAAGGCTATTTTGTTTAATTTTGATGATTTAGATCTTGATCTGTTGATAGGCGAGTTTACCGCAAGTGAAAAGAAGCGTACGCCATAAAAGTATGTAATATTACATAACATCCTGTCATAAAGTTTGGTGAATCATGCAAACATTAATTTACAATAAACACAAGGACAAATGGTAGGAAATTGTACAATAACCCATGCTGCGAGATTGAGTCCTGGGGATCCTTCATAACAAATTCAAGATTAAGATGTATAGGTCCAGGATTTTTTTTAAAAAACTGCCAATGAAACCAGTGTCATAACCCACTTTAAAATTACCGCAAACACTGTTTTAATATGTCTTTTATAAATTGCAATCATCAACAGGTACTATTAAAGTGCAAAAAAAACACGTTTACCCCTGTACCAAAATGAACATGATTATGCAGGAGCATTCTTTTTCCCAAAGTGACATGCACAGTGAAGCAGTCGTCTAGTAAATGACAAATGTTTGGCACACTTCTGATCGAGACGGATCCCTTTCAGTTTTCATCCCAGTTGTTACATTAAGCTCTGGACAAAAATTCTAAATATAAAGGGCAATAGCTTTAATTTGAATGAAGACAGAGTTACAGTTCTTCTTGCACTCTTTACTTCCTCTCATTTCCCTCTATCATTGTTTGAAGTTTCATTTTAGTCCAATCAGTAGTTTTGAAGTTTAATAATAATGCTCCAGACAGAAGGAAGGACAAAGCGGCTTCCATATGCTCGCCCGAAAATTTCAGGGAGCATAAACATTTTTAGTACAAATTTCCGTTTTATTTGTTATGTCCAAATGAAACATGGCTTGTATTGGTCTCACACCTCTATTATCTCCCTTGAAAGCTCACGGACCTTGTATTGGTCTCACACCTCTATTATCTCCCTTGAAAGCTCACGGACCTAGAGACAAAAGGAAAACAGAAAATAATTCTATTTTTTCTCAATTTTAGGCAATTTTTAATTTGAAAAATAGGATTTTCTTTGCTTTAGCATACATCTACAGTGTGAAAGACAGATGATACAGAAAATACCATGTTGAAATGAGGTTTCATTCAAATCACCACATATTCAGCTGGCTAGTGTATGAATTGTGTATTTTCCATAATGAGCGAGAAAAAAACCTATGGCTAACTTATGTATTTTATTGTTTTAAATTACTGGTCTTGGCTATACTGACGATAAACCAACAACAATGTCTGCTGGCCTGCTTTGAAGCTCAGACGTTGGAAAAGGCTGTACAGTAACCCTAAGGGAAAATTAATTTAGGTGTGAGACCTATTATACCCCCGCTTTCACAAAGTGAAGTGGGGCTATATAGGAATCACGTCCTCAACATCCCGTCGCTTTGCGCAACACATTTTTGTCCCATCGCGTCGCTGAACACATTTTTAATACTTGCATATCTCAAACACTTTTGAATGGGATGTTAATATACTCATAACAACTGATGACCTTGTGTACCTCTAAGTCCCCCATCATTGATACCCTCATTTATTACAGAGTTATGGCCCTTTGTTCGACTTAGAATTTTCCACTCTAATATTGTATAATGACCTGTTAACACATTTTTTCTCAAACATTTTTGAATTGATTGTTCTCAAACTTCATGTACACATAACAACTGATTACCTTATGTCCCTAATTTATTACAGAATTATGGCCCTTTATTTGACTTAGAATGCTTCTATTATGAACTTTATGTGGCTTTCACTTTAAAACTTTTTGTGGATTGTTATTACACGACATACAGTTCACACGTGATGATATGATGTGTCGTCTCTGCATCAACGGTTTTTCGATTCTGCAATTTTTTTTTATTATGGACCTTTGTTTTACTTAGAATTTTGTTCACATTAAAAAATTAACAGATATTTTAGACATTTATGTTTCTTGATTTTGCCCATCCTCATCTGCTATAGCAAAAAAGCGGGTGTATTCATCACCTTCAGTGATAGTTCTAGTTGAGACATCCTTTACCTCTCAGTCTGAGGTAGCTACTTTGTTTTCCATTATGCATAATAATTCAACTTTTGACATGCTTATTAGTACCATTTGCGGTCCTCTTGTCGACTTCATGTATGTGCGTAGCACCTCCCTGTTTTTGTTATAACATATATAATCTTATTTCTTCCGTTAAAATGGTTATAATTTACGAGTAACAAATATAGTTGGTCCAAAAACACGCCTTCCAACAACCTTTTTATCAGAAATATATTAATAAAACTCTAATTTACTAGCATGAATTAAAATAAATGGGATGTATTATATAATAAATTAACAAAATATATCAGAGAGTTATGGGCTGTAACAACGTGTGTGTTGGATCATACTGAAATAAAGTTTCATTGTTTTAGACCTTAGTATATACCAAGTTATTGCCAAGGTTAAGTTCCAGGTTAAACCCTTTTCAAAGGGAAATAATTTTTAAAAAGGTGAATCAGAGAGTTATGGGCCTTTTTCAGATGTATTCATTGGATCATGCTGAAGACATGTACAAAGTTTCATTGTTGTAGACCTTGATAGTCACAATCTATCATCACTTGTAAAATTCCAGTTTAAACCTTTTTCAAAGAGAAATAATTTAATAAAATATGAATCGGAGTTACAGGCCTTTATCAGATGTATTCTTTGGATCTCGCTGAAGATATGTACACAAGTTTTGTTGTTGTAGACATTATGAAAGGTATTAGCCACAATCAGTTGTCTGCTAAAAGTTAACGACAAACATCAACTTGACATGATATTATGTCATTTTGGGCGTATAAAAAAACAGAATGCGACAGCAGTCAATACCTGCATGGCCCGTTGATTTGTTTTTTAAACTTGTATGGTTCTGGGACAAGAATAGAACCACTGCTTATAAAACCGCGCCCCAATTCACGTTCTCTCCATTATTTTTGTCATGTTCATTAAAGGTCTACTCGAGTGGTGGCAGAAAACAATGATTGTGGCTCCAGCGAGTGTTTGCAACAGAATTTGCAGCAACTCTGCTTGTGAGAAGGTTCGAGGCCCATTCTGCATATTTTTATGTACCGTAGATGGTGCGTGGGCTTGGAATGTTCATTCCTGTTGACGGCATATTACCTTTTGTGTTGGTACGCCATAAAACACAGTTCAGTTACACCTTTTAACAACTTAGGTCATAAGGTGTTGCTGGTTGATGAAAGCTTATTTTGGAATATAAAACAAATCACAAATAAGATCAGTTTCTTTTATACATAGTTTTAATATTTTTGTATAAATTGCAGGTATTTTCATTCTAAATAGTTATAATTGCATAACAAAATGCATATATACATATATGCATGAATATGTCAGTAGAATGACTTAACACACGACTACAAACTCTCAACATACAGCGCAAATGAACACGTAAGCCTGTACATGAATATAATGGTGAATATTCAGATGGCACGACACCAGATATAATCCATACAAAAACATGAAATGTATATATGGCTGTTCAAAATGTTCTTTGATCTCGAAACAACTGCATGCTCTCGACTTCGACTATCTATATACATGTACATGCATAATTACAATGGTACACCAATATATTAAGGATTGTATATTAAAATTGTCGAATGCAAATACACAGACATTAGCTATGTTTAATCATGCAATAAACTGGACGACAAACTTAAAAATTAATTTATTGTCCTTGAATAAAAACTGTCTACTGCAATAGTAATAGTTAATTCTAACGCACTCGACAAAAATCTTGCAATCCAATTAGTTGGTGTTCAAAAACTTTTAAATAGTGCATAAACCATCGCAAATCCAGTCATTTGAGGTTAAACTGTCAAAACGTGATGTCAATTAGTTTGATTTGAAAGCGTACCTGTAAGTAAAAAAAACTGTAAAAATCACTGATTTTGACAGTATACCCGTCGTCTAACGGTTGCAAATCATGTTTGCAACGGCTCCGCTAACGCGTTGCCATTAAAACGCAATTTGCAACCAAATTCATAATGTCAATAGTTAACCCTATATTATCCTGTTTAATTTTTTTAATTGATCCTACTGGTCAGAGAAAGCTTCTTAATTATATCGCCTTCACTGTACTTTGAATTTTTATGATAATTATGTCATTTTTACGAACATTTCATTTCGATCCTAAGGGTTGTATACATGAGAGTAGTATAAAAACTAGAGTATAAAATGGAGTTCAGTACCTGTTGCAGTACAATACGGTAAAATGAATTTACAAATTACTATTTAAATCATGCATAATTAATATAAAATGTATAAAAATGTTCATGTAAATAATGTAATGGCTATGTGATGGCAATTTTTCTTTTTTTATCAAACCATTTCATAGCTTAAAAGAAAACGTATCCAGTGTATAAATTTTGTGTAACAAAGAAAAAGTGTTCGAAGCGTATACATTTTGTCTACCAAAATAGTGAAGCTGAACAATTAAAACAAGTTTAAACACAACCTAAATGATACAAAAATTGATAAATCACTGGGTCTGCCACCCGTGCATTGTGAATCGCTGGGACTGCTACCCGTGCATTATGAATCACTGGGTCTGCTACCCGTGCATCATGAATCACTGGGTCTGCCACCCGTGCATTATGAATCGCTGGGTCTGCCACCCGTGCATTATGAATCACTGGGTCTGCCACCTGTGCATCATGAATCACTGGGTCTGCCACCCGTGCATTATGAATCACTGGGTCTGCCACCTGTGCATCATGAATCACTGGGTCTGCTACCCGTGCATTATGAATCACTGGGTCTGCCACCTGTGCATCATGAATCACTGGGTCTGCTACCCGTGCATCATGAATCACTGGGTCTGCTACCTGTGCAATATGAATCGCTGGGTCTGCCACCCGTGCATCATGAATCACTGGGTCTGCCACCCGTGCATTATGAATCGCTGGGTCTGCCACCAGTGCATTATGAAAACTATCTCTGGGTCTACAACCCGTACGTAAAATGAAACACTGGGTCTGCCACCCGTGCATTATGAAAACTATCTCTGTGTCTACAACCCGCACGTAAAATGAAACACTGGGTCTATAACCCGCACGTAAAATGAAACACTGGGTCTGCAGCTCTACTTATGCCACCGCAACTTCAATAAGTTGTATACCGGTATAAATTATTTTCGGTTGTGACTGACACAAATTAAATACACAACCAACTCGGGGGAAACATCAAACAATGCATCTCAATAGCCTTCCTCCATTATTTTCTACTTGACCAAAAAAAAGGAAGTTAGAAGAACCAGTACTGAGTGTTCCGGACAACCCAACAAGACTATGCCTGAGAAATGGTGTGTTGTCTGTCTCTGTTGACAGTTATTCTACTAGCAAAATTCTGCATACACAGATAACAGTCATCAAACCCGTCACAAAGTTACGATTTATCGCAATGATAGACAAGCGGACAAAGAAGGTAATAACTTCCAGTGTCATTCAGACAATGCAGAAAAATAAATAAAAAAACTTAATTTTCCATAAATAACAAATACATGAGCTTTTTTGATTGTAGGTGTATGCATCAGCAGTATTACCACTCCTTATCAAACATTTTACTAACGATCTTAATTATAGGCCATTTTTTTTTTTTTTTTTTAACTTTCAGGAGTTTTTAAATGGAACATTTCATAAAAAAAACACCTTAATTTAAACTGTATTTCAAATAAAATGACTTTTATTTTTAAATCGTGTAGATCTACCGGTCATTTAAAATAAGCCATCTATCTTTAAAATCAACACATTATTCCACTCACAAAAAGTTATAACTGTACGCTTTTTAAGTCCGTACTGACCAAGTATTTCAAGTAGGTTGTTATTTTATTCCTTACAGACGCACACGGCAATCTTGACTTTTTTATAAACTTGAGGCGTCCCATTAATTTTTCTACATTTTAAATAGCATGAAAATCACTATAATAATTTGGACAGTTCAAAGCAACCTTGTCTTGGCATGTTACTATTAATACCAATATGGTTGAATAACAAACAAAAAATGTCCAACCCCAATAGTATTACCTTTTATTTATTTATTGCAAGCAGAAGTCAAAATGATGCCATATTAATAAATCAAGATGCCTATTTGAATGCCTGACAACTACTTCAAGATTGCCATGTATCCCTTTAAATGTTTCGGCCAGAAAATCACCTCCAGACTGGCATGCATTAAAGTACTACATCAAAAATCAACAAAAACTTGTTAGTTCAAATTAAGGCACTGCTACAAGTGAATCTATATCTGTATGTATGGTTTGTATGGTGTTTTTTACGTCAATTTCAACACATTTAAGGTTATATACGACGTTCAATTTTTTTGTGGTTGAGGCAGACCACCCACTTTTCCTGGATAGAACCAGTACTGTACACCTCCCGCGAATCTATATCTGGGATACTGTTCTATGACCAACAAGAAGATGCAGAAGTCCTTGACATCCCCACCTTCTCCCCTTTTTTTTAGGACAGAAATATTAATAAACAAAAAATATCAACAAAAACCTTGAAGCCAGCATATAGGATCGTTTTATATAGCAATCTATATTGTTAACTGCATATAAACATTTTAATGACAATGATACTCTACACATTATATAATTACCAGAATTTTCTATATAGCAATACTTACAGGCTCAAGCTGCTATGTTCATGTATTTATCAAGCTTCCTAATGATTCTTTTTTTTCTTTTCGAAAAACGATCCAATATCAAATATTTTGGACAAACTTATTTCTTGTATCCATGAAAAAGACAAACGTTTTGACGTATTGACATCAAAAAGTTCTCTATTTCAAAAGGCACCACAAGACCACAAACTATGTTTGTTAAGCAAGTTTTGTTAAAATACAAGGAGCAGTTTTGAAGTTATGCTCCGGAAATGAAGTGTAACTGATGGACGGACAGACCTCATTGGTAGAACCCCGAAAACATTGTTTTGCAGGGGATAAAACCGGAAGTATGATACTTAGATGCTGTAGACACGGCAGCAAAACTAAAACACGTATATGGCACTATAATATGTGGGTATGTTCCATCTTTTGAGAAACAAAAAAAACTTTGAGCAGATAACAACTGCACAATATTAGTGTTAAGTTATTGTTTGGTACAACAACCCTTTAATTACTTCCCGATACGAAAACAAATGTATGCCTCTCATGAACGAGATTATGGCATGAAATAACGAGGAACTTTTGTATCTTACACAGTCGACTGCCATTTATACGCAATGAAACTGGTGAATCCATGAAAATTGTATACATACTAAAAGCAGTTACAGTCGACAGACAGAACGGGCTTCAAGTGCGCAGCAGGGGTGTCAAGTTTTAGCACTTTTCAATGTCAACCCTTACACAAATACACTTAATTTCAGCCCCCTAAAAATTGGACAATTCAAACTGCTACCGTTTTTGTGAGAGTTGCACCTCCCATACTAGTACACTGGACAAGACTAAGCCATCACGAGTACATATGCTAGTATTGAGCAAATATATTAAGCACTATAGTTTGATCTACATCACTAGACTAGTATTCATGAACCTCACGTTAATATGCATACCAATGTAATACCGCATTGTAAACTTATTTTTTCAGTATTTTTTTTAGTATAATCCAGTCGGGCAACCCTTAAATATGTTTATGTTTGCTGGACCCCGACCTTGTAAATGGGCAAGAGTTTATTTTTTGACAAATGCCAGTACATGTATTCATTTATGTCTGATGTATGATATATTTCATAAGGAAATTTCTTTATGACATCTCTATGGATGAAAGATCAGGCTTTATGACATCTCTATGGATGACAGATCAGGATTTCTCAGGGACAGAAAATTCATAATCGCTAAACTAACTACGATCACAAAAATACTAACTGTGATGCCAAGTCACGATGTCAATAAAGTATTGCTGAGGTCGACTTTGTCCACTGATGACGTTCAATAAAGCGAA
This sequence comes from Cyrtodaria siliqua, assembly GCA_037043455.1. NCBI lineage: Eukaryota > Metazoa > Mollusca > Bivalvia > Adapedonta > Hiatellidae > Cyrtodaria > Cyrtodaria siliqua. The sequence goes on from JAWPHD010008150.1 coordinate 72,070, forward strand.
ACATTTCAGTAAAAATCATATACAAACTGATTTAAACTGTGATACCGGTAGATTATTTAATTGCTTGGTTTGATTATATGGAAATCCTTCACCTGATGGCAGGTGTGTTGTTTTTTCTCTCACTCACATCCATGTTGTGAAGGACTTCCCTATAATCAATCTTTAAATAACTGCTTGAGCATTTTTAGAAATAAGTAATGGTTGTTATGTTACATTTCAGTTCCAAGTGTTATTTCATTCACTTTAATATAACCCTTGGTGACGAAGTAATTCCCAATCCACAATTGAATTGAATTGGGTTTTAAGGCGCACCAACACATGAAAAGGTTATATGGCGCCTAACAGGCATGAACATGCCTGGCTCATCTTCCATGTACATCGAGATAAAATATGGAAAATGGGCCTAGAACCTTCTCACCCTGAACTGCAGAGTTGCTGCAAATTCTATCGTAGAAACTCCATTTACGCTGGAGCCACGTTAATGTCCCAAACCACAAAAAGTCTCCCCATAATAACAAAAAAACATTTGAGTCAGGCCATTTGTATGGGGTTGGTCACGGCCCAGCAAACCTATTAGTTGTAAGGCCCACCTCAGGTATAGATATCTGACTGTACAGACGTATGAATTAACGCAGCATCCATATGGGTACATCCCAACTTGAAGTATACACAGTATTTATTTTACATTGATAATGAAACAAGCAACATAGCATATACAAATCACGCTCGAAAACAGCTTAAAACTGCATCTTGTGGAGTCCTACCTTCCATTCAACAACATCTCTATGAATAACTATTAAAATAACTATGTAGCTATTCTGGCTAAAAATGCAGAAAAAAAAATCACTTAAACAAAACTGTATTTTCTCTTGTTTCAAAGTTTCAAGTTTCAAAGAGAATGATTTTTTTTAAAGCAAAATCTTCTTTTTTTTTCACATGAAGTTGTTTTCTTTTCCATTCTACCTTACATACATATTCACATTTCCATTCATAAGCCACCAACTGCATTCAAATATGAAAGACACTATGGTAATATTTACAATTTATGTCTAGCATAAAATTGTGTGTGCAAAATACACACAGCTGAACACACGTGTAAAAAAACACCTCTAAATAGCGGTATCCACACCCCCTCCCCCACCCGGCCCCCAAGTATATATATGTGCACAAACCTACATACATAAATTTTAACCAAATCAAACAAGGTGAAATTCTGCATATGTCTATATACATATATATATATATATGTATTACACATATACATTTCAACAAAGTCAAACAAGATGGAATTATGCATAAATGTATATATACACACCCAAGTATACATTTCTACACATAACACACCTAAATTTCAACTAAATCAAACCAGGTAGAATTCTTCATATGTGTATACACACACACAGTTTACATAGTGTTATACCTTTAGGCAACTGTATATATACATATTCATTTATAAGCATACATATCTACAAACATTTTTTTGGTTAAAGGGACATACGGCAATTTTGAAGAGTTTTAAACGGGTGTCTCATTTATATATCCAGTATCATTTTTACTTTTACCCCGGTTACATTTAAATAAATCAAATTTTAAGTATTCACTTTTTCATCTTATTATACTATAAGTTTTAATTATTTGTGCAATAATATCAAAAATTAATAATAAGCAAAAACAAATTGCTTAATATTATTCTTATAATTAATATTAATGATTAAACAAATGCAAGTTATGCAGAAAAACTAGCGGGACGCTGTGAGTTTTTAAAAAATAAAGATTACCATGTGTCCCTTTAAAGCATGCATATGCATTCCAAACATAAAATAGTTAAATCCCAAACCGCAACCGGTATTTGTTTAATATATTTTATAAAATTACTCGTGCTCGTTCGTGCGATGGTTCATGCTAAGCACTGTTCATGCTTGTTCATGCTAAGCACTGCTTTAAATTTTTCTTATAAATTTTGTATAAATTTTTACTGAATGTAAAGTGAATTGACCAGTTTACTGCTTTAGCGCTATTCCATTAAAACATACCCACGCCATGCATTAAAAATCTAAAAATAATGATACATGTATATTATTATGTACGTGTAATAGCCAATTGAACCTGATAATACCTTTTTTCTCCCATTCATTTGAATAGGTACATGACTGAATTTAATGAAGGTTTAGAACATAAACCGGTTAATTTACGAAACATGGTTAAAAAAATATCAATAAAAATTAAGCAAGTATTTCAGAAAACATTTTGTTGATCTTACATGTAAATTGTCATATAAAAAACAATGAAGTTGGTTTATTTGTAGTCCAAAATTATAAAATATCTGAAAAAATAACAACAGCACACACACATCGTGAAGAAAAAACAAATGTATCTTATGTTTGTGATAACAGTGGCTTATATTGTACGAGTAAAATAGACTCTTAGTCTGTATAATACTGATATATATATATATGTTTGATCATTGATGAAGATTCCAGAAAAATGAAGCAGCTTTATGTACAAGCCTCTCACACCTTAGGTCTATTCCAAGAAAAAATATCAGGAGTGGTAGAAATGTCCCAATACTTTTTATTTTGGTAATGGTGGGGGTGTTGAAGGAATAACAATCTATCAGTGGTACCTCAAAAATAATTACAATTCTGGTAAAATGATGGTCATTCCTACCCCACTTGAGATTTCCTCCAGAAATAGCCCTTAACTGTACAGGATTATGGCACTGTAAACGTACATAACTGACACGACGATGATCGACAGCCATACTTTCCACGTCACAACCACACAACTTTTGGTCCAACAAAATCTAATGCCATATATAGTCGATACACAACGTACACTGATGCAGCTATCTACACATGGTGAACTAAGCATGGCTTTACATGAATAACATAATCAACCTTAGTACTTCAGATGTTGTCATTCCATACTGTAATAACATCCTATTTGATTCCAAATCTTTTCATGTATATTGCAAACACTGATTAAAATGGACCTATGGACAGCCCTAAGCACTCATCATTGTATGACATTAAAATGTTCAATACACGAGTTGATCACTACGTTATCTATTTGTAGTTAACTAAACAGAGTCGGTTAATGTAAAATCAACACTTGGATAGGTAAATTCCAGACCTGAACTTTCATCTTAAATCGTATGCTTTTTCATCAGTATATCTGCAATCCTGGGAAAGCATAGGTTTCTGTGTTTTTATTTACATGTAACTTACACATACAAATATGAAGCCAAATGGACGTTAAATTGAATGCTTTTTCAAACACCCATCTCAAAAATGAATGTATTCTAATGACTTGTCTATAAACAGACAAAAGTTTTTAAACAGATCTATGTTAAATGAATGCCTTCATGACTATCTGGGTCCTTTAGATGCTTTCATGATGATAATCTGTGTCCGATGAATGATATATATGCTGTTGGGTCTTGTTCCGAGTCTCTAGAGGCTTTCATTATCAGCAGTATGCTTCACCATTCATGGCAATGTGGACTTGCTCTAGTTTATGGTTGAGTCTATTTTTCCGTGCAAATTCGTCCTCGTCAAGTGCAACGGTGAGATCATCATTGTATTGCTGGACATATTTGTACAGTTCATAAAGGGCGGCATTCATGTTGAACTCATCTGAATGATTCTGAAAACAACCAACAAAACATTAGTAAATGTATTAGGCTTTTGGTTTACGGGTAGATCTACCACAATAAAACAAATCTGATTTGGTATTTGACAGAGATATTTCTTGGCATTTCAGATATTAATGGGGAATGATCTGGTATTGAAGAAAGACTGGATTAAATGACAATGTTGTTTCACGGAGAGGAGAGGGGAAGGATACATAGGAATCCAGGAACCTGCTCATAGGATGGACTCTGATTCATGGGAATGCCCATTTTACATCCCCATTTGATGTATGAGGCTAATGAAAAGTGTCTTGCCGAAGAACAAAGATGAAAATGCGGCATCGGTGAGGCTTGAACCAGCGTCCTCCGGTTTCAAGTCCACCATGCTATCCAGCGGGTCATGCCAGCCGCCTGGAATGAATGGAGAAATAGAGTTGTAATGTTACGTAGATACTCACTCTGGACTCCTCCGTCATCATGGCAGTCATGTCCTGGTCACTGATGGCAGGCATCATCTTGATGTCCTGGTAATACCTGAAACATAACCATGCTCAATAGTAGTATTTGGGAGAATATAGTCAAACCTGCTGAAAAAAATCTCTATGAGACCCCCTGCTTTTGGAGACCTGTTTCAGTTCCAATGTATTGTTTTAAATGCACCTGTAATAAGACACCAACGTTACAATTCCTTTAGTGGTCTCTCAATTCAGGTTTGATTGTTAAGGTAATGCTTGGCATTATGAAGAATATTTCCCAGCCTGAAATACAAATCTGATACATACACTCCAACGTCATATAGAAAGGTCCTAATAACTAAAAGAATAATATACTTATAACAGGAACCAGCACTGCTTTTTGTGTAAAATAGGCAAACTTTTAAAGTCCTTTGAAATTTTTTGAAGCTTTTTGAGGTAACAAAGTTGCTATTGAAAAGAACAGTACTTAAAAGTAACCCATTATCTTTTCATTATGTTATGTATGTTCTGTCCTAAATCACACACACGCCTAAAAATATAATGACATTGATTTTATTAGGCATTGCTACAAAAATCTTCAAGTAATAACACTTCACTAAATAGCCGATATCTTACCTATCAACCCACTTCTTGTATGTGGGAATATCTTTGGCATACAGCAGTTTACTGGAGGGCGAGTCCTTCCCCAGCTTGTGCTCACTCATGGAGCACGAGTCCATAAAGTTTTGAGCAACAACGGACAGACAAGAGTCGACAATGTTGGACTTGTAGATGTCGAACACAAAGTTGGGGTTCTTAATTACGTTGACCCAGAAGCGCAGAGGAAGACTGGAAAAACAAGGATGTTGACATTTATTACTGAATTCAAAAGCACCAAATCTGTAACTTTTGTTAATTCAAGTGACTAATTTTAAGAATATATATATATTTATATATGGCCATACCCACCTATTGTATTGCTACATTCAATGTCAGCACTACCACATTCAATATCAGCACTACCCACCTATTGGTTCTACATTTCAATATCAGCACTACTCACCTATTAGTGCTCTACCCACCTATTGGTGCTACATTCAATATTAGCACTACTCAACTATTGGTGCTCTACCCACCTATTGGTGCTACATTCAATATCAGCACTACTCACCTATTAGTGTTCTATCCACCTACTGGCGCTATATTCAATATCATATTACTCTAATATTGGTTCTACATTCAGCACTATTCATGCTATATTTAATATCAGAACTACCCACCAATTGGTGCTACATTCAAGATCGACACCACCCACCTATTGGTGCTCTACCCACCTATCGGTGCTACATTCAATATCAGAACTACCCACATATTGGTGCTACATTCAATATCAGAACTACCCACATATTGGTGCTACATTCAATATCAGAACTACCCACCTATCGGTGCTACATTCAATATCAGAACTACCCACCTATCAGTGCTACATTCAATATCGACACTACCCACCTATTGGTTTTCAACCCACCTATTGGTGCTACGTTCAATATCAACACTACCCACCTATTGGATTTCCACGTGTGGACTACATCGGAGTCCTGAATATTGTGTAACAATGCTTGATCGTCGAGGAAGTCAAACATGTACTTAATGGCAAGCGGGAGGGAAGTGCCACGGTGAACCGTACTAAAGATTCTCTCAAACAAGTCGTCCACAAACGCCTGCAGTGTACCCTAGAAAGATTGCAATATGATGAAATAACGGCTTAAAGAATAAATACAATATAGTTAATGGAGAAGAATGGTCATTATGCGTTTTCCTCTATATTATAAAATATTACAAGCAATTTTAACAGTTTAGTAGTTCAATCAACTTTTATAGCTTTTATTAATGACATTATTAAATGTATATATTGTTACAGGGACACACGACAATCTAGACTTCAATGTAAGATATAAGTAATATGATCTAAGTACCTTGGTAGCAAGAAGTCTGGTGAGGTATATCTCAGACACCATCTTACTACTGCGATCTCCCTCCTTAGTGCTTTCTTGGTCATGTTGCTTCACCTGAAGCAAGATGGAAACTCGTTACTTCACACTGCATGTGGCTTAATTGAGGCAATCACATGCTTTTGACTTTTGAAAATAAATATAATTTTAGTAGCTATCCAGCCAACAACAGCCAAATTTTACAAGGTATGTACACTGTTTCTAAACCTACTGACGACATGGAATTATGATGTCATAGTTCTAAAAATGGCAGCTCCCATATTCGTTTTAGAAAAACCTTTAAAAGGTCATATTTTTCATATAACTGCTGTCATTTTTTCCCTATATATCAGTAAATTTTCATATTTATAAATAATCCATATATGGTAATTTAGAACCATGATGTCATAGCTCTCAAAATGGCCGCTTTCATATCCGTTTCAACAGAAACTTCAAATGATCATATCTTCTTTGTTTATCATCTGATTTTGATAATTCTTTCGCCCTTATTCAAGTTTTTCAGAACTCTCAATAATAAAGATGGTTTGGCTGTGTCGCTACATTCCCTTTAATGAATTTAAAAGTCATAATAGAAAAATGAGTATATATAATTGACCTATTTTGAGTAGCTTTAACCAGCCAGTTCAAACTGCAAAACTGGAGGGCTGAATTAACAATCATGGGTATTTTAAGTACTAGTACAAATCTATTTTTTTAATCGGCATATATTCATTATTATATGACCTTAACACCTGACTACGGTTTTGTAGTGTGATTTTCCCCGTTATTTGGAGGGTTAGTTTCTTTAAAGGGAATGTAGCGACACAGCCAAACAAGCTCTGTTATTGAGAGTTCTAAAAACTTGGGAAAAGGTGAAAGAATGATAAAAAATCGGATGATATGTCCATTTAAAGGTTTTTCTAAAACGAATATGGGAGCTGCCATTTCTAGAACTATGACATCATAATTCCATATTACCATATATGGAATATTGATAAATATCATTTAAAACGAAGAAAATCACTGCAAATGAATGCATTTTTTTACTGATCATGTAAAGCATTATTGCCATTAAGCATTACATATTTTTCATATAACTGCTGTCATTTTTTCCCTATATATCAGTAAATTTTCATATAAATAATCCATATATGGTAATTTAGAACCATGATGTCATACAGTACAGCTCACGCGAAACACACACTTTACTCTTTCACGCCGAGTGAGGAATTCAGAAATCATGTAATTACGCGGAGTTTGGACGATAAAACTACGCCGAGTGGAAATCAGCTACGTGACGAACGACTAGCGTAATTTCGCCGAGATACTCCGCGTAGAAAAACTCGGCGAATGCCGAGTCGTCAATTATACAGGTAAATGACCTTTTTAGCGGACTTGGAACGAACGACTAGCGTCACTTCGCCGAGAAACTCCGCGTAGACAAACTCGGCGAATGCCGAGTCGTCAATTATTCAGGTAAATGACCTTTTTATCGGACTTGAATGTTTCTGTCTGAAACAATGATGAAAGGCATTCGTACAGGTAATGTACATCTGCATAGATCTACGTGTTTTATTTTTATGTTTTTTGTAAATGTACACTGTGCGTGAAAGTAATAAAGTTACCTTATAGTTGATGAAAGTAATAAAGTTACCTTATAGTTGACGTTTGTGCTGCTGTACTCTCAAATGCAATTAAACACAACTGTCATGAGGACGAAATAAATATTTTGTTTTAATCTGTAACGGCAACCAATGCTAGCTTCCAAACAAAACTTAAATACACACTCTATTTCTTAGCACACGTTGTCTTACACGTTGTCAAGCGCGTTGCCATGGTCAGGACTCTGAATCAGGCGTTTTTATGTGTATTGAGCATGTGTATTGAGCAGAGTTACGATATTGTAAACATGTACTATACATGTACATGTCGCAGTAACCAGGTTAGATCACGCTTCCATTACACTAGTATAGATAATTAGGGACGTACCGTGGTATTCTCTTGGATAAATAAAATATGTTATGTAATATGTTACTGAGTAAACTACAGTATATACATGTATGTAAATACATATTTCGTTTGCGTGGATGTTTTGTGGTATCAGGTGCGTGTACTTACATGAACCTACGTAAGTGGATTTTAAGACCAACTTTTAAAAATATTTGCTGATTTTGTCAAATACGAGGGTTGATCAACAAAAAAAGTTGATACTGGCCTTATAATTCCTTAATTACAAGTTATTTGAAAAAAAAACATATTAATAATTTAGTCTGTCCATTGACAATATCCTTGACATGAAAATGTTCAAAAGTATGTTGTTTTTTTTTATGAACAGCACCTGCCGCAATCCGTCGCACCAATAATAATACATAATGAAATATTTAAACCATCACTGTAGTGTCATCACTGCAGTAGGCTATCTATTTATAAAAATGATGTAAAATTATCCTTTAACCTAGCAACCAGGGCAACAGAAGTTTGGTCGTAGAAACACTTAAAAAAAGTATAAAAGTCGAACAGGAAAAGCAGCTTTCCCAGAATACAGTTAACTCTAAAACACGCAAAACGAAAAACATGAATGGAATTGTTAATAAGGAATATGACGTCAAAAACACACACAAAAGGTTGACAATAGGGCTGTCGTCTTCAAACGGTCAGTGGCAAAAAAGACTGGGGTTTAAACCAGGTTCTAGGGTGCACCAAACCTCAAACACCCTACTGTCATCCCAAACTCTAAGCTAGTTTTGGGAGCATATATAACTCATTCCTTCTGATTCATATGGTGTAGTCTTGTCGATATATCGCAACATCTACATCATTCTTGGTTTGTGATCACTCAGTTACATATTAACATCAGCTAACAAACACTAAACTATTGTGAATTAATAAGAAAAACAATAAACTATTGTGAATTAATAAGAAACAAAAAAACACAGAGTCCTCATGTTTTAATATACAAGCATGTTCTTAAAAAATAATAATTTTCAACCGAACTTGATAAACGGCAAAGTTGTTTGCATTTGTGTTTGGTAATGATTATAGAGGGAGAAGTATTCCATTTTAAAACTTCTAACAAGAAAATATGTTAATGTTCATGTTTATAAACAGCTAGCTGACATGTAAGTAGAAAAAGTACACACACATATATATATACAGCCTTATACACACGCATAAACACATCGAACATCAGCAAATGGATATAGTTGCACAGTTACATGTATGTTTCATTACCACATCAACACTTTTTTTTTAAAGTTTTCCCTGTCATCAGTCACTTGTATTTATGTACTGCAACAAGGAGAAAGCGTCTCCAAAAGTGTATAGACATATTCAACTGCAAGTTACATGTAAAAATATTCAGGCTTATGTTTTACTTTCGCTAAATTTGTGAATAAGGGAATTCGCCAGGGCGATGTCTTTAGACCTATTTAATTACTTTCGGAATATGTTGCTTGGTATAACTTAATGGATGCAGTATCCAACTTGTTTGATAAATTCAATATTAATCAGGCACTCGTGTAAGATCATTATTAAAACATCGATATTAAAGGGGAAAAAACAAGGTAGACACAATTGTAAAAAAAAAAAGTCACCCTCCCTCTAAAACTACGATTTAATTTGTGACTAGAGGAATTCGCCAGGGCGATGTCTTTAGACCAAATTAATTACTTTTGTAAATCGCGTAAGATGCTGCATGGTATAACAACAGGGGATACATTTTTGCAGAAAGTCGATTTAAAAAAATGCTTTGATATGAAAAACACATCTTCTCAGGTTAATGACTTCAAACATATACTTAATATTTCATAACAAGCTGCGTACAGGCAATTTAATAAAAATCTAACATGTCATTGAAAAAGACGACATGTTTTTTCTCACCTTCATGATCATTGTCTCTACTCTTAAGAAATAAGAAGAAAATACGGATTAATAGGTCATAATTGTGCAGGAAGTCGATTAAAAAAAATGCTTTGATATATCACACATCTTCTCACTTTAATAACTTCAAACGTATACACATAATATTTCATAATAGGCCTCATACAGTCAATTTAATAATGATCTAGCATGTCATTGAAAAATAGAATACGTTTTTTTCTCACCTTCATGATATTCACCTGCGAAGAAATTAGAAAAAATGCACGGGGTGGGGGTCATTGTTTTTCAGTTTCAATTAATAGTTAAAAAGAAATAATCCACTTTGCAAAATATGTCGGTACTAAAGATATGTAGTAGTGAGTCGTCGGCGTAACAATACCACATATACTTGCCTGAAAACTAAAAATCAAACAACTTTTCCATGTTTTTATTAAATTATAAACGTACAGTCATACAATGATGGGTTCGGGCACGCGGGTATACAATAGGAAATGAAATTAATCTGATTGCACTTCGTTATCTCCGGTTCTATGCTGCACATAATCAACAGATACATGTACGAACTTGTGCACCGATATAAATCTATTTGCTGATCAAACTTCTACCTGCAAAGAAAGTTGTAATACGTTTAGAGCGCAATATTTTCACTGAATTGCCAATTCCGATAACTACGTTAATTTCAAGGCTTTTGGTGAAATACAAATGGTTGGGCAATTTAATTGTAAAACAGTTTACATTATCTAAATTACGTATTGTAATGGAATTAAATTGGAATATATATATATATATAGTCGGTGCGACTATAAATTCCAATTTAATTCAGTTCAACAGCAACGTCATTTTAAAGGTTTACACATCTTGTGCATGTAATTTGTAGACCCCTACTTGTTTTTATAAATATAATGTTGCTTCATAATTTGATTAATACTCCTCGTCACAATCAAGCATTTGTTGTGTGTGCGTGCCTATATTTATTACATTACATACATGTACTTGGTGGCCCGTGATTGGAAATATTCTATTCAATTCTAAAAAAAAATGGCCGACGTCGAAGGAAAATTACAGTTAATTAAATTTTACGCCGAGATACGCGGCATCCTTCACGCCGAGGTACGCGGAGTTCACAGGTGTGCACTTTTGCTTAATTGGATTCTACGCGGAGTAACTCGGAGTGGCTATCACTCGGCAATAGCGTACTTTCGCCGCGTGAATTCGCCGAGGACAAACACTGACTCCGCGTACTTTCGCGCGAAACTCGATACGACCAAACTCGGCGAATCGAGTGAAGTGTGTGTTTCGCGTGAGCTGTACTGTAGCTCTCAAAATGGCCGCTTCCATATCCGTTTCAACAGAAACTTCAAATGATCATATCTTCTTTGTTTATCATCTGATTTTGATAATTCTTTCGCCCTTATTCAAGTTTTTCAGAACTCTCAATAATAAAGATGGTTTGGCTGTGTCGCTACATTCCCTTTAATGAATTTAAAAGTCATAATAGAAAAATGAGTATATATAATTGACCTATTTTGAGTAGCTTTAACCAGCCAGTTCAAACTGCAAAACTGGATTTAAAAGTTATAATAGAAAAATGAGTTCAGCATAAGCACCTCAATTTTTCTCTACAACACAACCACCATCATTGCCTACAGAGAATGTGAAACTTACATCAAGGTTGTTGTTGATGTCAGAAAATGATGATGACAATGCTGATAATGCAAGAAAGATGTTGCTTTTAGTCAACATTTCGAAACAAAACCCTCCACCCAAACCCATCTCCCTTCAGTTTTGAATGCATTTGAATGAACTGAATTGTATTTTATAGACAAACCAACAACTAGGGTCATACGGTGACTTTTCAGCTTCCATTAGCATCTTTAGAATTCTCATATCTGGGAATGGGTTGTAAGCCTTCAAACACCTTTGCCACTGCAAACCATTCAGCAATTTTTATTAATACACAGACTCTGTGATGTTAGAGGAGAATAAGGAAAAGCCTAACTTACCAAATGGTAGTATTTCACACCATTACTACTGTTGTTTTCTATGTCTATGTGTACATTCTGAGGTGAAGCTGTTCTGTTTAGTGATGGACTTCTACTATTGTACATCAATGTAGTATCTGGAAATAAGGATTCTATCATTCAAGCTGTAGCGTGCATATTTACATTTCATCTGTATTGCAATCTAAAATGGTGTTTCACAGAACACATGTGTCACCTGCCATGTGCTTATTTAAAGTTATGAGCTAGTTCAGGTTTTATAAAAAGGGGCATAACTCAGCCAAAATGGAAGTCATAGTTATGGTCCAAGGTCAGGTTGCAGATTAAAGTGTGACACAGATGACTGACCAAGAGATTCCTAAGTGTCTGCCAGGCAACACAATAAAAGACAAAAGCAAAGCTATTGCATTTTACTCCTGGCATCCCAAACGGGTAAGTGTTTATACAAAATCAAGATGACATCTAACTGAAAACAGGTCCATAAAAATAATTCAAATGTATTCTACAATTTATAAGCTTGAGACCCTCTGTAAACTTATTAGCTTATTAGGCCTGTATGATTTGTTTCTGTAAATCAATTCTGAAAATCGTGGTGTCTTGTTTTTGAGCTAGGTTTACACAAAAGAACATGAACAGGGTGTGGCTATACTTGCACACGAGGCTACATCGCCTTCAAGGTCAGTACCTTGCAGGAATAAGGTACCAAGGGAGTGTGTATTAAAAACCAGGTACCCGACCCCATTGGAAATCAAACCAGAGTTTCTGAATCCAGAGGCAAGAATGCTACGCACTCGGTGACTGCTGCTCTGCATACTGAACACATTTTAATGTTTTAATCATTTGCTTCCAAAAACACAAACTGAACTGTTAATACATTTCTTTTTCGAGACGTTATTTTTTTAAAATATAACTGAACCAGAATAATTGAACACCTCTGAACTTTAGAATATTGGATAAAATTTAAAGAAATAATATAAAACAAGTGTATATCTTACACTCCTCAGTTTTACCGAAGCGCTTATAGTCAAAGCTTTTTGAGTTGGACGACTTCTCGGATGTGGATGACAGATCGTAGATGGATGGAGTCTGTTGTTTCGACACTAAAGCCATGTAGGCACCCTCGGGAACCTGAAATACAAGCATATCAAGATCATGTTTCGATCATTTCTTAGTCTGACTGAGAGTCATATTAACTTAAATTTGAAATGTGTAATTAAGTATACTTGCTAAAGATTAGATGATCTTTGGAGTTAATTTTGAAATTCTGTTTTTAGTAACAGTCTAACAATTTTTTATTTTTTTTGGCATGGTGTCTAATGTCATTTATCAACAAGTTATTTTAGGTTATATATGGCGGCCAGTTTAACTGGTGGAGTAACACCTCACCCATTTGAGACGAACACAGGTGAGGTAACTAAGTAGAACCACCATCTTCCGCAAGTAACTGAGAAACTTTCACATATAAAGTCATGTGTTGCAAGTGGGATTCAAATCTACGACACAGTGGTCAGAGATCTATGTGAGATTGAAACGACAGCGCCTTAGCACACTGGACCACGGAGGACCCGAGCGTCTTTCTGAAGTATATGTAGTATCGTCTGTTGACCTATTCCAATTATTAAATATTCTACAGTACAACCCAACATATTGTGAAGCTAGTAAAAGCAGCTGAGCATGACAACACATGCCATGGTGTACCTGGTAATGGCCTAGAGTGTTGAGACGTTTATAGTCGCCCTCCAGTTTGGTTGTGTTGTCAATGTCGGACAGAATCATCCTCTGTACCTGTGACTGTTCCCACTCGGGCGACGGAGATTGAGCAAACAAAACTGTAACCATGGATACAAGAAATAAGTTTAATACATTGACTTCAACCATGGAGACAAGAAATAAGTTAAATACATTGATTTCAATGCCAGTAATTTATTTACTCGTTTCATTGATAACGGAAGAGACACACAGAAAAGGTACCCAATGTTTCTTTTTATACACAAAAACAATAGGATTTAGTATGTAAAATATTATTTCTCAATCCATTTTCAAAACAAAGGTATTTTTACTGCTAAAAACTCCAGTTCCAATGATATATAATTTATGTACATATTGTATTAAAGAACTGCTCATGTTACTGCTGAAAATCTTTGGCTGAAACAAGTGCCGCAAACAGTAATTAGTTTTCTACAAACATGAAATATTTACTAGACTACCTCTAGTGGAAGTAGACTTACCAAGATCTACATTCTGTTTGATTGGTCGACTACTAAATGGAGCATTTTTATAGATGGAGTCTAGTATCTTCTCCTTCACCTGCGATATAGTGTCACAGTCCAGTACCTTCACCGCCTGGGACTGCTGACCGCTGATGTGCTGGTCAAGGTCCTTTACATATATCGTCTGTATGAAAAGAAAATACAGATGTTGAAATACAAGTGGACAAAGTTACATTGTTAGAAAATCAGCTGAAAATGGAAAGGTGGCTGTTCAAGTGAAAGGCGTCTGTTCAAGTGAAAGGCGTCTGTTCAAGTGATCTCTTTTAAACCTTTTACACTGTTCTTAAAGGGACACTTGGCAATCTTGAAGATTTTATCAAGCCTTAAAATCAGGGTCAAAATTTATTAATCCTATATCATTTTCCAGTTTTCAAATTTTCTCCATTATTCTACCACAGGTTTAAATATAAACAAGAGTTAGAAATATTCAAATATTCTTATAATTAATATCAATGACTGAACAAATACAAGTTATGTAATAGGACGATTTTTTTTTTTAATCATGATTTCTGCGTGTCTCCTTAAAGATACTCCTTTTAAAAGTTGATAGTGAATTTGTATCTTTCCGGGAAAAAAAATATGTGACTATCGTGTCACAGGTCACAATCACCTTAAGAATTATAGCCCCGTGTGGTTCTCGGGCACCGAACGGGGCAAAGAATAGGGCCACTGCAGATCCCGTTGGAGGGGAAGGCAGAGGGGTAGAACCACCACCCCCACCCCCCGAATTCATGTTCATTTTATCATTTTTTGTTCATGCTCATTAAAGGTCTTCATCATGACCACTGCATTGTTTCAGGTGCCATCTCGCTCATATCACTAGAGCAATGGCAGAAAAATAATTACGTGGCTCCAGCGTAAATGGAGTGTCTACAATAAAACTTGCAGCAACTCTGCAGTTCAGTGAAAAGGTTCTAGGCCCGTTCTCCATATTTTATCTCGATGTACATGGAGAATGAGCCTGGCATGTTCATTCCTATTAGGCGCCATATAACCTTTCATGTGTTGGTGTGCCTTAAAATCCCAATTCAATTAAGAATTATTACTAATCTTAAATAGTTTTTTGTCACAATCCGAAAAAGTAGTAAATGGTGCATTGTAATAAATGTCAGGCCAGTACAGAAGCTCACCATAGGTTTATAGTCGACTTGTTGTCGTATCAACTTGTCCTCGCTGAGGGAATATCTCGCCTCGGAGGTCACTGTGTCCACTGGTCCCTTTGACGTCTGCTGTTTAATGGCTTGGTACAACATGAAGAGAGGCTCACCTGCGCACTCCTGCAATCACATAGAAATGAAAACCTAGCAAAAACAAGTGCTAAACTTCATTGGTAAACATTTGTACCATTCATTTTAGAAGTTTGAAAACCTGAACCTTTTCAGAAACAAAACAATGCCTTTTTCTTGTTTTGAATCTCAGCATTTTACGGAGATCCCATAGTTACGGAGATCCCATAGTAAGCAATATCGTTAAATAGTTTAAATGTACATACTTCGCGATCCTTATACTATAGATAGGTTTCGGATTTTAAAATTCAATATGTGTACTTTGCAACCTCTAAAGAATGGATAATGACAATGCCGTTTCAAACTCTAATACACCATAATTATGCCTCACCAACATCTGTACCTTTGTAGTGATAAAGACACAAGGTAACCAAGTTAACTTTTACAATGACGGTTCTTTTAACGTTTCAACGCATTATCTTACAGTATTTTGGGCTGCCCCAGAGCAGGGATGAATACATAGGGATATGGGAACCCTGCCCTACTATTACTTTCAAATAAGTTGGTTCTTTAACATGTTCGGAGGATAGAATCCAATACACGGGATCAACAGTTTACATCCACATCCGATGGGTGAGGCTAAGGAATAGTCATTCGCCGAACAAGCCTAGTGGCATCCGTGAGACTCGAACACGTCATCTCCGGATTCCAAGTCCAAATTTTATAAAAACAAATAAAACTCAACATTTATATAAGCAAATACTTACCCTTAAAAACTTATACAGTAAGAATGTAAACCAATTGGTTAACATTTTTTCTGCTACTGATTCTGTGCGTCGTAATAATA
This sequence comes from Cyrtodaria siliqua, assembly GCA_037043455.1. Lineage (NCBI taxonomy): Eukaryota > Metazoa > Mollusca > Bivalvia > Adapedonta > Hiatellidae > Cyrtodaria > Cyrtodaria siliqua. Next base: position 88,369 of record JAWPHD010008150.1, read on the forward strand.
ACTTTGGGTGATTTTTACCCTCGACTGATTTTTCTATAAGCTCTGCAAGGAGTGTTTTTAATATCCTGAAAAGAATAACAGAAATAATGAATGAAATTAAAAGATGGAGATATATGCAAGTGAACTCATACGTGGTCCCAGTATTAACTTTCATACCCCATCTCCAAGAATCGAAAACGGCGTTGGCTGGGGTTTGAAATAACATTAATTTCAGCTTAAAAAGTTTGATATTGTAAATTAGAACATTTAATAGGTGATTTTAAACAGGTTATGTAAAAAATGTTTTAAACGTGTTTTTTTGTCGAAATATCTGTTATAAAATCCTGCTAATATAAGCTTTCCCATCGCTCAATGGAATTAAGGCAGGACCAAGTAATGAGCAAATAAACAACTTTTTGTATGTTCCAAGTCATGTTAAAGAGATTCTATCCCTTTCACATCCTAAAGATCATCCAATCCTTATCAATGTTTAAATATTGTGTTTTTGTCCCTTTACTGACGCCATTTTCTATACATATCAAACTTGATATACGGTCTTAAAAGAGATGAATAAACTAATATGCATGGTGACACATGCAGGTTGGGGTGCGTGTAAACCTACTTACTCTGTTGAATATTCCATACGTGTTTGTAAGGCCACAGATATTAATGATGCTACATTCACTCGGTCCCTCATGCTGAATTTTTTGTTGGCCTCGAGTGTGCGAACAAACGTCAACAAGAACGTCTTGTTGCCCATCAGCTGTGAAAAGAGCTTTAATCCTTGGTCTACTTGTTCACGTCGTGGTAAGTCAACCTACAAATGGAACAAGCTTACAACTAAAGATACGAAGTCCAATCTACATAAATTATGAAATCGAACATAAGCTACGAAGTCCAATCTACATAAATTATGAAATCTAACATTAACTCCCACAGAACTAAGTTACTGTGTTTGACGCAATGTTCGCGAAACAAGGAAACTACATGGAACACAGGTATATGCTAGAAATACTAAACGAAATGTTGTCAGTGTTTGACGAGATAAAATATTCCCAGTGGGTCAATATTGTGCTATATCAATACCTGAATTGAATGTTGTTCATCAACACAGTATAGGTTATTTAGAGCCGCCCAAGATAGAGGGGAAGATAGGAATCTGGGAACCGTGCCCTACTCTTATTACGAATAGATTCCTATGGTTCTTTAACGTGCTCGGAGGATAGACCGATACACGGGACCGCCTGGTTTACGTCCCCATCCGATGGACGAGGCTAAGGAACGTGTCTTGCCCAAGAACGCACCGACAAAACTCAGAGGCACCACGGAGAATTGAACCCGGGGCCTCCGGTTACAAATCCACCGCGCTACTGACTGCGCCACGCCAGCCCTCTATACCGGATATGTGGAACTTGAAAATTATCGATACCAAGTGCCGCAGCATAAACACCAGGTCCCAAACGTCAGATTTTGATCTTGCACACCATAAACCCGCTAGAAATATTTTATTTCTTATCCGACATGCATTTTTGTGTATATGATACACAATTTTTCGAGATTTGAACACAAATTCTCTCAACATAAAACGAAAAAGAAATATGCAGCTTCGTGTTTTTAATTACGGTATTCAAATGTGTTGCTTGACCGTAGTGCTGTTTTTGTTTTAAACTGACTAGACATGAGAGGTCTTGATAGGAAATTAAAAACCTCCTCAATAACGAATCAGCATTGAGTACTTTAATAAACCATGTTAGATTTGTGAATAAAACATAATATTAAAAGAGATACCGACTTATTTTTAAGTACTGTTTTCACTATCAACCAGTCAAACTCCATTACCTCAAAAAGCAGAGGATCATCAAAAATGTTCGAAGTATCCATGTGTTCAAGTTTCCAATCAGCAGTGAAATGTACCCAACATTAGTTGTGTTTGATGTTGTGTATTAGGACAGTTCTATTTGTTATTAGGTCTGTGGAACTGTCACCCTTCACTGCTTTTCAATATGATTGTATTTTAAATGACAGATGACAATGTGTGGTGATCCTGCACTAAACCAGTTAAATGAATATCCCATGGCATATTTTATGAAAATACATTGACTTGTACTGCGGTTTGCATGCGCCAATATTCCAACTTACATCTAGGTCTCTTATAACAGGATGGGAGTCCTCGTCTTGCGGAAACAGTATCCGCATACAGTATGTACGGTAATCCCAGAACGGGATGGCAATCTGACCGAAATGGTCGCTTGTTAGTTCTGTCATGTCCGTCTGCAACTCTGCGAAGGCTGAAATAAAATAGACACACTGAGAACTGATAACCATACTAAATAAGTACTGACTAGCATTGTTAACCAACTCGTAAGCAATCCTCACATATTTTCTAATATTGAATTAGCCCATGTGGGACGTGGCACAAGACTAAATAAGTGTTCTTTGCCTATCTAGTGCATTCTGTTGCTTGCATATTACATTTAACAAAGGCATAGCTAATAGCAAATGAATAATGAGTAATTCTTTAACAAATCATTCAGCCAATCGGGTTGTTTGTTACAGAATGTTTTATACAAGGAAAGGACCTCAGCCAATCACTACCTTCTTTGCATTCCTTGGCAACCTTCACTTCTAAGTTATCCATCTGTATCTGCCATTTCTTCTTCATGCTTGTGTTCTTGCGAGCGGTGGCACACCACAGCACGAAGAAGATGATGACAACAAGAACCAAAACTCCTCCGCCCACCCCAAGGCCGATGATGACGGGCAGCGGGAGGATCTCCGGCTCATCGTATTTCAGGTAGCCTATAGACATGGTGAAGTTTCTGCCAACTTGAACCTGACAATAAAAAGATTTGTGGTTAATATCAATCTGATAACTATAGCGAAATTTTCAACTTGCATGGGTAAAATATGGTTATTTTAAGGGTTTGAAATTGTGTTTAACGGCTTTGTTTTAACACATTTTCAGAGCTTTAAAGATGCAAATTGATCTAGAGGTTTTTGTTTTTAGTAAACTGATGTCTCCCCCACTGAGGAAAGGGCCATAAATCCACCAAAAACCGTTCAACTAGAACACGAAGATATGCCCAACTAGGCTTGGCAATGATCATTTCTACCAAGTTTAGTTGAAATCCGGACTTGTCCGGAAAAAACTTGTAAAAAACCTTTAAAGGGCCACGGCGAAGATATGCGCAATCAGGCTTCGTACCGATCATCCTTGACAAGTTTCGCTGAAATCCGGCCAGGGGTTCAGGAGAACTAGTCCGGACAAAGTTTGTGTAGTAAAACCTTTAAAGGGCCATAACTCTGCAAAAAATCATTCAACCAGAACACAGCGATGATATGCACAATTAGGCTTGGTACTGATCATCCCTACAAAGATTCATTGAAATCCGGTCAGTGGTTCTAGTCCGGACAGAGTTTGTGACAGAGACAACAGACAGCAACAAAAATAATATGTCTCCCCTCCACAAAGTGGATCACTTGTCCCTCACCGCTGTAGGTTCGATCCCTCAGGGGCCTAGGAATCTTTATGTGAGGAAGCTATCCAGCTGGTTTGCGGAACATCAGTGGTTCTTCCCAGGTGCCCGCCGTAAAACGAAAATTGCCCGGAGGGGCACCTGAGGTCTTCCTCCACCAGTGGAAGCTGGAAAGTCACCATATGACCTTAGCTGTTGGTGCGACTATAAAAGCCAATTCAATCAATCCACAAAAAATGTCATAATGCTATTATTGTGCAAAGACTGATGAAGAAATATGAAAAAGTGAAAAAGCTATATGAAATATGAAAACGTTTTCAGACAGACAGACGGATTACTATAACCCCCAAAGAAGACTGCGGAGAATAATGAAATGAAAACATAAAATCTCAATTCAGCTTGTTTAAAAATACATCTGTGATTTATTGACGAGGAAAAGAAACCAAAGCGAGATGGTACACTTACGACAATTTCTGGGTATTTATTTCCCTGGGCGGACTGTGGCTGCACCTTGGGAGGTTTACAGTTGAGCTGGTTGCCGTGCTTATCAATGGACGTGACGTTGCAGTAGGCCTTGCCAATACGTACTGTGACATCGCTGGAGTTGAACCCCAGGTTCAAGTTCCTACCCTGTAGCAGAAATGACAGTTGTAAAGAAACACTTGAGGAAAAATAAACAGTGGGGTGAAATATGAATTATAAAACTATGAACAACAGTAGAACTATGAACAATTACGAATGTTATAAACATCTGACAGCAGTTGAAGGCTATCGGTGTGTGAGCTAATTAAGGCTATTCCATTAAAACATATGTGGGACCCCAGGAAGGTACTTTTGAAATTGAACACCCACCCATAGATACAAAATGGAGTAAGAACCAAATTTCACAAAATATGGTTTACCCATGGATGTTTATTAAATTGCCTTCCTGAAGTTGCTGGTATGTTTAAATGGAGCAATCCTTATAGCAATTGTAACAATACAACTTGCAGTGTCTATAGCATCTGATATAGCAACCTACATTGATGGTGAGATAGTTGTCTGTGGAGGTTTTACTCTGGAACGACTTCTCTTTATTGCCGGTGAATACCTCGAAGATGGGGTCTGGGTAGACGGTAAATACTTCTGGTGGGACAGTGTTGCCAGTTCTGTCAATATAGATGTTATCTATCTGGAAACCGTAGGAGAACTTGACCCCGTTCACACGGTCAGGAGTCACGGTCATGTTGGATATGTTAGGGGAGTAACAGAGCATCGCCTTGTCGTTCAGTTTGGGGATCTCGCAATCCTGAAAAGGAAATATCGGTACAGTTCAATGTGGTTTGTTAAAAATCTTTATAGTTAGTAGTGCTGCGCGGTATTATCGGTTTATCGGTGTATTGTGATACGGACCTCAAAATAATACGTACCGTGATATTTGTTTAGCATACCGGTTTTTACCGGTTTTCTCTACATGAGTTTTGATTATAAAAGTAAATCGTAACCTGCGACTAAGATATATTTTTAACTTTGTATGGTTCCCGTGTTTGTGTTATACAATTGTAAATACACATATTGTCCTATTGGTAGTGCATTTATTTTTAACTATGATGAATACTGGGAAGTGGGTACCATCATAGTTAAAAATAGATGCACTTCCAATAATATCTGGTGTTCGCTTATCGAAATGTGCGCATGTGTAGTGCTGGGTACCATGCATTCAGACGAGCATGGCCCGACCAGTGATTGAGGAATGTTAAAAACAAAAGAGCAAAATCGTGTTTGGGATCACTTTGGGCTTAAAAGTTTAAAAAGGGCGCTTCAATAGTAGTCTAGTCTAGACTTAGGCAATGTTGCATTTTGTAAAACATGCAAGGTTAAGGTCAAGTGCTCTGGCAGCACAACACATTTGGTAACTCATCTGGACATTACTCGACGTTGAATACAGAAGAAAAGTAGTCATTGTCAACCTCGGAACTGCCATGTGCAATGTTTCTCATTCCCAAGCAGAACCAACACTGCATTACGTTATGTTATCTGCATCAAAGTACACCAGGAAATCGGCAAGGTCTATTGAAATTATCAACACAATTGTACAAGAAAATCAAGGGCCATGACTCCGATGTAAATGGTCCAATCTGGATGGTTTTCGAACTTGTCCAAGCTTTCATTGATATTAACAATCTGGTAAAGTTTCTTAAAGATCGGATGAAAGATGAAGGCACTATCGTCTTAAAAGGGCAAAATATAGGATATTTAACTCAATCAAGGGCCATAACTCCACTGTTACTGGTCCGATCTGGCTGGTTTTCGAACTTGACCGAGCTTTCATTGATATTAACAATCTAGTAAAGTTTCATAAAGATCGTATGAAAAATGAAGGCCCTATCATCTTAACAAGGCAAAATATAGCATTTTTAACTAAATCAAGGGCCATAACTCATCTGTTACTGGTCTGATCTGGCTGTTTTTCTAAACTGTCTGAGCTGTCATTAATATAAACAATCAGGTAAAGTTTCGTGAAGATCAGATGAAATATGAAGGTCCTATCGAATAAACGAGGCAAAATATAGCATTTTTAACTAAATCAAGGGCCATAACTCCGCTGTTACTGGTCCGATCTGGCTGGTCTTCGAACTTGTCCGAGCTTTCATTTATATAAAAAATCTGGTAAAGTTTGGTAACGATTGAATGAAAGATAAAGGCCCTATCTTCTTAACGAGGCAAAATATAGCATTTTTAACTAAATTAAGGGCCAAATGGTCCGATCTAGCTGGTTTTCAAACTTGTCCGAGCTTTCATTTATATAAACAATCTAGTAAAGATTGGATGAAAGATGAAGGCCCTATCATATTAATGAGGCAAAATATAGCATTTTTAACTAAATCAAGGGCAATAACTCCGCTGTTAATGGTCCGATCCAGCTGGTTTTCGAACTTGTCCGAACTTTTGTTCGATTAATATTGAAGCCCCTAGAGTTTTCACAAGGCAGAAAATAGCATTTTTCAAAAAAAAAAAGGGCCATAACTCCGGTGTTACGGATCCGATTTAGCTTGTTTTCGAACTTGTTTGAGCTTTCATTGATATTAACAATCTGTGCAAGTTTGGTAAAGATCAAATAATAAATGAATGTGCTAGTGTGTTCACAAGGCAAAAAATGGCACTTTTCAGAAAAAAACAATGGCCATAACTCTGGTGTTACTGACCCAATTTAGCTGATTTTTGAACTTGTCCAAGCTATCATTGGTATTAACAATCTGTGCAAGTAATGATCAAATAATAAATGAAGGTGCTAGAGCGTTCACAAGGCAGAAAATAGCAATTTTCAGAAAAAACAAGGGCCATAACTCCGGTGTTACTGAACCGATTTGGCTGGTTTTCGAACTTGTCCGAGATTTCATTGATATTAACAATCTGTGCAAGTATGGTAAAGATCAAATAATAAATAAAGGTGCTAGAGTGTTCACAAGGCTTAATATGGCATTTTTTAGCAAAACAAGGGCCATAACTCTGGTGAAATTTATCCGATCCGGCTGGTTTTCGAACTTGTCCGAGTTTTCATTGATATAAAGACACTGGCAAAGTTTTGTAAAGATCTGATTAATAATGAAGGCCCTAGAGTGTTCACAAGGCAAAAGTTAACAGATTGACAGACGACGAACAACTCGCCATCCCATAAGCTCTGCTGGCCTTCGGGAGGTAGAGCTAAAAATGTGTTAAGTGATGGGACGCAACTCGACGGGACAGAAATGTGTTATGCGACGGAACGTTACGGACAGCGTGATTCCTATATAGCTCCCTCTTCACTTTTGAATTGAATTGAATGTTGTTTAACGGTTCATCAACACAGTACAGGTTATTTAGAGCCGCCCCAGAGAGAGGGGAAGGATACATAGGAATCCGGGAACCTGCTCTACTCTTATTATCGAATAGATTCCTATGGTTCTTTAACGTGCTCGGAGGATAGACCGATACACGGGACCGCCCGGTTTACGTCCCCATCCGACGGACGAGGCTAAGGAAAAGTGTCTTGCCCAAGAACACACCGACGGAACTCAGTGGCACCACGGAGGATTGAACCCGGGCCTCCGGTTACAAATCCGCCGCGCTACCGACTGCGCCACGCCAGCCCTCTCTTCACTTTTGAAGCGGGGGTATAATTATCACACACATGCAGGCACGTACCCAAACTGGGCTCTTCATTGGACCAAAAAATGTTTAGCCATTTTGGCTTAACCACCTCAATTTTCTTTAGCCAATTGGATTTTTGTTTAGCCATTTTTGTCTAAGCTTTTTTGGCCACTTTAGCAGAATTTAATACAATTTCCGATTAAAATATTTGTATAACTTTCTTATCTTATCATTAATATATATGTATATATTAAACCAAGTTGAATGATATTAATTCCTTGACTTGCTAATTACGACATGATGTATGTAATACATGGAAACAGGATAATTAATGCACATCAATTAATATAGTTATATTCCCTATAGCACAGGTTTCACAAATACCAATCAAAAATAGGTCAAATAAGATTTTTTTGTTAATATAATTCTAGAATCAATAGAATCGAGTAATTTCATATACAACTCAAAATAAATGGCCTGGTTTCAATGCGCGAAAACAGATGACAATGTAATGTATACATGTTGTTTACATGTACGTATCATGGGCTACTTTCTGTTTTGAATAACAGAGTTACAAAGTCATTATTTTAGTTAAAAGGGTATAAATATTTGTATGAGAAAGGTTAATTATTACCATTTTGATAAGAGTTAGAAGTCTTGTTTACGCGCTCTTTTGCGTTGTTGCTGTTATTGAAAAAAGCAACTTTTTTTTCGCCGAACTCTTGTTGGGTTTCTAATTTTCCTCCAGTATAGGCACACCAAGTGAGTTGCAGTTAGACGTCGCTATGTAAAATAAGCCTCGTCTAATATAATGCGCAAAGGTCGTAACACAGTCTATAGATTTTAGCTCTTCTGTAAACACCAAGAACCCGTCAAGGATTTTCCAGGAAAACATGGCCGTGACCTCAGACTTTTTCCTTTCGCCAACTTCGCAAATTTCGCCAATACCAGCCGTCAGTTTACATGGGTCAAAATGGCTTTTGCCAAATCAAAAACACTTGACAAAAGTTTCGCCATTTGCAATTTGTTTTCGCCTATGGCGAGTGGCAAAGACAAATGAAGAGCCCAGCCAAACACAAACACTTACAGTTTTGTATTCTTCCAACACTCTCCTTCGTCTACGTCCGGCCGCCTCTCCGGGTGTTATGTACTTGTCGTGTTTCGTCACCATGTACGCCTTCTGTATGGTGTCAAGGTGTTGACCAGTCACTGTGACCGTTATACCGCCGCTCTGGATACCCTTCAGTGGCGCCACAGAGTCAATCTGAGGGTCGTCGGTATACTCGAATGCTACACTGCTGACCAGGTGTTGGCTGTCAAAGAATGCCTGAATTGTCTCTGTGGTTTTCTCTGAAGCTTTACTGGTCTGACATATCAACATTGTGTTGCTTCGTCTATTGTGGGAAAAAAAGGCAAATTTTGTCAAAGCCAAAACAAATTGCATAACATTCATTATAATCACTGACTGTTGTATTTAAGGGAATAGGAGCAGATGAAAACACTTTTTATTAACTGGTTTATTTATGTATATAAGCCTAATTTGTGCTGGATATAAAATGTTTTGTAATATGTTATTGTAAGTAATATCTTTAATTTGCAGTTTTAATTGTGCACCTGGTAACTACTTCATGACTAATCTGCCTTTGCGCTACACTACATAACTAGAGCTTGTTTTCCCCCACCCACCACTCTCCCAATGTTGACTGGAAATGGATACCATGTGGGAATCAATAACACAATGTTCATGTCCAGCATTGGTCTTCATCTCCATTACTGTCAGGTTTTACCATCATTCCCCAGTCCAACCATCATTCCCCAGTCCAACCATCATTCCCCAGTCCAACCATCATTCCCCAGTCCAACCATCATTCCCCAGTCCAACCATCATTCCCCAGTCCAACCATCATTCCCCAGTCCAACCATCATTCCCCAGTCCAACCATCATTCCCAAGTCCAACCCGATAACACCTACCATCATTCCCCAGTCCAACCATCATTCCCCAGTCCAACCATCATTCCCCAGTCCAACCATCATTCCCCAGTCCAACCATCATTCCCCAGTCCAACCCGATAACACCTACCATCATTCCCCAGTCCAACCCGATAACACCTACCATCATTCCCCAGTCCAACCCGATAACACCTACCATCATTCCCCAGTCCAACCCGATAACACCTACCATCATTCCCCAGTCCAACCCGATAACACCTAAGCTTTTCAAGTCTTGTAAAACTCCATTGTTTTCCATTACAATATCTCTAGATTGTGTAGAAATAAGTACAGAGGTAGGGTCTAGGTAGAGTTTAGTTTTGCAGTTTTAGTTTGTACGGACACTTTGTTATGACACTTACTCCTGTAAGTTACTTCACAGTTATACATGCCACCCCCACCACCACCCACACACACCCTAGTGTTTTGTGGTTTGTATGGAGATGTTTGTAACATCACTCACTCTTTTACTTCAGTTATACATGTCCCCCTCCCCCACCCTCTAGTGTTTTGTGGTTTTAGTTTGTATAGAGACATTTGTAACACCACTTACTCCTTTACTTCACAGTTATACATGCCCATCTTCACTTCAGCACTGGTTCCTGCGTCGAGGTACCGGCCTGTTATCGTCACTTTAGTACCCCCTGACACTGGCCCCTTTCTAGGGTGCATACTTTGTATTGTTGGGTCCTGCCAGACAGATATACAATTTAGCAAATGCACATATAATGTAAAATCGGTGATAAACAAACACACATAATGTAAAATCTGTGATACACAGACACATGTAATGTGAATTTGTGATACACAAATTCACATAATGTAAAATCGGTGATACACAAACACACATAATGTAAAATCTGTGATACACAAACACACATAACATGAAATCTGTGATACACAAACACATGTAACGTGAATCTGTAATACACAAATGCACACAATGTAAAATCTATGATAAACAAATGCACATAACATACAACCCATGAAACACAAAAGCATATTTTAATGGTCTAAAAAGCTTAGCCAAACTACCTATATTTTCAAGATTAACAATTATCTCACTAGTACACTGAAATGTGTGCAGAAGTATGCAACAGAAGATATGTTTTATCTTTTTCAAATTTTATAAACTACAATTCAAAGGCAAACACATTACATTTATATGATGATAATGAAACAGTATTGATACTGTGAATACAGACTTATGATATAACTATATGATAGTCATAGTCATGTATGATAATGAAACCTATGTTTGATATTGTGTAAACTGACTTACGACATATGTAAATTTCTGGGAAGCAGTCGCACTATATTTGTTGCCAATGTTAACGCGCACGGTACCAGTCTGTATGCTGTCATAGGATCCAGTCTTACACACAATCCTGTAAAACATGCACAACATATGTTGGGATACAAGAACGTCAATCGTGTTTAACGGCTTATCAACACATAAGTTCTTAAGAGCTTACCCAGAGAGAGTGGAAGGATACATAGGAAACCCTGCCCTACTCTTACTATCAACTAGATTCCTATGTTTGTAACATGCTTGGAGGGAAGACTAATACACGGGACCACCCGGTTAAAGTCCCCATTCCGACGAGCAAGTCTAACACACTAATCTGTCAAAAGACAAATGTATACATGAGCTGCCAAATAACTTATACTCCAACTAACGAGCTATAACATGTAACCTAACAATGTCTTGTTTAACTAACGTTACATAATGTCTTGTTTAACTAACGTTACATAATGTCTTGTTTAACTAACGTTACATTATGTCTTGTTTAACTAACGTTACATAATGTCTTGTTTAACTAACGTTACATAATGTCTTGTTTAACTAACGTTACATAATGTCGTGTTTAACTAACGTTACATAATGTCTTGTTTAACTAACGTTACATAATGTAACTATTATTTCTCATCCCACTTCCGGGTTGTCGCATACATGTAATTCAACACTTTCTTGTTCAGCTCATGATGGGAATGACATGCAACTTTACAAATGCTTGTCCAAATTATGGGGTTGTAAACATATACTTCTTTTACTGCGGTTGTCACATATGTTCAAATTTATTATTTTACATTCAACTTAAAGGGGTGTTACATACATGGGGTGTTACATACATGAGGTGTTACATACATGGGGTGTTACAATACATGGGGTGTTACATACATGGGGTGTTACATACATTATCTTCATAATTAATCATCCAACTAAGGGGGTTATTGTATGCATTTAGTTATTTCTACCTTACGTGCGAGGTGGTTTGTACTCGACTTCTATGGAGTTACACTTACGTGTGAGGTGGTTTGTACTTCTATGGAGTTACACTTATGTGTGAGGTGGTTTGTACTTCTATGGAGTTACACTTACGTGCGAGGTGGTTTGTACTCGACTTCTATGGAGTTACACTTGCGTGTGAGGAGTTACACTTGCGTGTGAGGTGGTTTGTACTTCTATGGAGTTACACTTACGTGTGAGGTGGTTTGTACTTCTATGGAGTTACACTTACGTGCGAGGTGGTTTGTACTCGACTTCTATGGAGTTACACTTACGTGTGAGGTGGTTTGTACTTCTATGGAGTTACACTTATGTGTGAGGTGGTTTGTACTTCTATGGAGTTACACTTACGTGCGAGGTGATTTGTTCTCGACTTCTATGGAGTTACACTTACGTGCGAGGTGGTTTGTTCTCGACTTCTATGGAGTTACACTTACGTGTGAGGTGGTTTGTACTTCTATGGAGTTACACTTACGTGTGAGGTGGTTTGTACTTCTATGGAGTTACACTTACGTGTGAGGTGGTTTGTACTCGGCTTCTATGGGGTTACACGCCACGCCAGCCACACTGATTCCTCCGTTAATGTCGGGGAACTGGGTGCCAAGGTTGATACCCATGATGGTAAGTTTGGTGCCTCCCTCCTTAGGTCCTGTCAATGGCGATATCTGTAATACAGAGGCAATATGTGATAGGCACCTTATCTGCACATTTATACTTCTATTTGTACGCTGAGATACGAAGCAGCAATACAAAATAAGGGTTTATTTAACTTAGGTTTTGGTCTTATTATAAAAAGCACATGTCAGAGTTTGATAAGGTTGTATTTGGTTTTGTGACTTTATAAACGAGTGCCTCAGTTTGCATCATGTCTTACATCAATTTATAGCCAACAATCAGTATATTATCTGTCACAAATACACACTTTATAAGAATTTCTAACACTTGACAAAACTCCTGCAATCTGATTGGTTGATGTTAAAAAGTCTTGGACCATTATATAGTGCATAACCCGTCGCAAATCCAGTCACGTGACATTAAACCTTAAATTGTGAGAAACTGTGAAATGCATTCAAAACGGGTTAATGTGTATTGACAGGTTGACTTTTGCATCAGTATATCAGTCGTGTAACGGTCGCAAATAGTGTTTAATTGCTCACAACAAAATTTGCAACCACTGAACGACCGATATACAATCGCAAAATTCAAAATTTCAGTACAGTTTTCTGTCCGTTGTGAATGTCTTTATTACTGCTATTATGGAACTAAAAACAATATGAAGTTCATTTCGACTTTGGGTATATTGTGCTTTTTGGGTAGATCCAGGAAATAAATTTGCTTATTTATTTGAATGGTGTTTTACGTCATTTTTACCATGTTAGGCCATATGTCGGTAGTGTTTTTTTGTGGTAGAGGCAGACCACCCAATCTTTCCTGGTGGAAGCAGTACTGTATACCTTCTGCCATCCGTAAGAAGCAACAGTTTCTCACTTGAAAAGTCAAGCTCCCAGTGGGGTTCCAACACACAGCAGTGAGAGCACCATATACAAGGAAACATTTGCATTATGGTATATCATAAACACACCATTGGTTAAATCTAGTATAACAGTCCTGTTCTGAAGTTTGGCAATTTGGTGACATAAACAACTTACGCTGCTTATTTCCACATTTGGGCATGTTGCGGTGCTGGGCAGCCATGTTTTGTCTGATTTACAGTGAAGGTTGATGGAGCACGTGTTGTCGTTCTGGCACCAGCCACACTTGTAGGTCTCCATTATAGAGAACTTGTAGATGCAGTCTCCGCACGTGTCTGCCATCTCCTCACACTTGTACATGATCACTGGAAAATAGAATTACTTATATTGTATGTCCCCTTTAATACATGTGCATTGCTATAATGGGTTGGAGATGAAGTATTTCTCGCGATTTGTTTACGATGATTTCAAGAGAAATATGAAGTTTTAACTGTCTACACAGCTACAGAAAACATTCAGATATTTTTTTTTATATAATCACAATTTTGTTGTTTGGTATACGTGATCTGAAAGCTCACACACACGTATAACCCCCTCATCGTTATAATTAACAGGAAACAGAAGACCTAATCCACTATTCTATCATCCTGATGAATACATAGCAGTAGTGATATATTTGCAATATGTCTCTTTATCTGACATCCAATGTCAAGGATGCTGTCTAATGAAGAAAAACAAAAATAACATGGCGCTGAAATGAATGCTTTTATCAAACCTTTCTCAGATTGAAATTGTCTAGATCACAATAACATCTGAATAAAAGACGTAGCAACAACCCAGGTATAGTTACATTTTGCGCAGAAAGAATATTTATCAAAACATTTCATTTAACTTTGTAGGAAAATACTGAACGTTTCTATCAACTATAATGCTAATTTTCTTGGTGCCCTAGGTACAAGGCACACAATAACACAACAGAGGCAGTTCTGGTGGTTTAAAAGTATAAACTTTATTATTATTTTTAGATTAAGCAATAATGACACAGTTCATACAAATCACTCTTAATGGCATGGATGACAGGGTTAGCGCTGTCTTTATATGGCAGGAAACCGGAGAACTCGGGGGGTGGGGGTGAAACCCAAATATTCGAATATGCCGTCTAAGAACACCCAGACGCCATGATAATGTTTCAAACATATCAAAAGAAGAAAGCCAACATCAACCATCATCAAACAGGAAACAAACTTCCACTATTAGTAAGAGATATGGAGATTATTATCTTACCTTGAATGTTCTCTGGGTTATCAAGTGCTAGGTTATTACGCCAGTAGATGTCGAAGGGCACGTTCATCCTGGGAGTCTTCTCAGCATAGGAGAACTGAAACAGAAAATATGGTTATTAATCACACTTGATAAGTTTCGTTTGATAAACACTAGTCATTTGTTCACTATTCTAACACACTTTGCAAAACAATATGAAATCTGACAGACCAATGCTAAAAAGGTGACTGTCAAACAGTGCAGAACCAGTCTATCTCAAATATCAGCACAGAAGCTAAGAATCGAAATCGAAAGGACAAAATGGTTGGATCAATCGAGGGAATTAACTCAAAAAGTACTAACCTGATGGCAACCTTTCTTAAATGCTATGTCAACTGCTAATCAAGCTCTATATAGGTATGAAGATTAATCCTATTGTAGTATCTCAAGTGGCATAATGGGAGTTATGGGCCACAAAGAACGTGTAAAGGACATGATGGACGTTACAAATACAATGTCCCTCCGCTTTTTGCAATAAAGGGAAGGAAGTATATTACAACTTTTAAGTTCATTTTAAAATGTTGTAAGGAAAATGATTTTTTTTTTTTTTAAGAACATATATTCATATATAATAATCTCAAAACTATTGAAAACGTGCTCACATCAACTGCCTCACACTCAATAAAGAACATGCCGGGTGACTGCTCCAATACTCGTGCCGTGACCTGCTTCCCGCCGCTGTTTCCCATCATGAAGTAACACATGACGTTCTCCATCTGGAACTTGCGCAGATGAACCGCACGCACGATCACCTTCTTGTTGATTCCTGAGGGCACCAGGACCTTGGCATCGTCCAGCTCGATCCTTGGACATTCTGCTGGACCAACTGGACCCGTGGCCTCAGACTGCAAGGAAATGTCAGTGAGTTAGCAGAGATACATAATGATGTCAACGCAATTTTTTTTACTGTATATAAATAACGAAGTAGAAACAATAGTTTTTGCGATGATAAAAGGCCCCAAAAAGCAAGTTGAGTTGGTCCAAAATGGAGAGTCGATCAATTTCCCAGAATGACAACTCACATCCCTCCTCCCACCTAACCCCACCCAACTCCTAACAGTTTTGTTTGTTTGTTTGTATGTATGGTGCTTTTTCATTTTCAACACATGTAAGGTTATATACAACGGTCAAATTGTTTGAGGTTGAGGCAGACCACCCACTTTTCCTGGGTAGAACCAATACTGTACACCTCCTCGTAAGAAGGGTAAGCTAAAAGACACACAATTTCCGTGTACTATCATTATATAAAAGATCACCAAGGGCGTAAACTTTTTTCTTTCAGTCACAAAAAAAAGAGAAATATTTGTGGATAAGGGACGAAAAAAATTGTTCCAGAAACGCGAGATTGCACCATATCAAACCATTTGGGTCATAATTGTATGGAGACATGCCCCCAGACCAAATAGAGTGGTTCACGCCTTCGGCGCTCAATTATTTCTTTTGTGCATATAATTTATAAAAGCCTGGTTACGCCCTTGATCACCTCACCAATCCCTAAACATAGATTATATATAATAAATACAAGAGGTCAATGACCTTGAAGCTCTACTTATTGATTTTGATTTCAGGAAGTAGTCGCTACAAACTTGGTTTTTTGAAAATCTATTTTTAGCCGTGGCGGCCATCTTGAATTTCCGGCTGACCTGAAATTTTGCTAGGATCAATTAGACATCAAGACCAACATTGCTGTGAAGTTTCATGAAAATCTATTGAGTAGTTTCAGAGGAGTAGTCGCTACAAGTTTTCATTATATAACTCTATGTAAACAAAGATGGCCACTGACAGCCATGTTTAACATTGAATCAAAATAATGTTCGACTCGGATAACCATCATGTCATGCTGATCATTTTAGAAAAAGTCCCATATCAATATCTCTTATAGTTTTCAAGAAGTAGTCGCTACAAACTTATTTTTTAAAAATCTATTTTTAGCCTTGGCGGCCATCTTGAATTTTTGTCCGACCTGAAATTAAGCTAGGATCAAATAGACATCAAGAGCAACATTCCAGTGAAGTTTCGTGAAAATCCGTCAAGTAGTTTCAGAGGAGTAGTCGCTACAAGTTTTCATTATATAACTCTATGTAAACAAAAACGGCCGCTGCAGCCATGTTTAACGTCAAATCAAAACTTTTTTTGACAAGGACCAACATTATGTCATGCTGATCATTTTAGAAAAAGTCCCATATCAATATCTCTTATAGTTTTCAAGAAGTAGTCGCTACAAACTTATTTATTTTAAATCTATTTTTAGCTGTGGCGGCCATCTTGAATTTCCGGCGAGCCTGAAATTTTCCTAGAATCAACTAGACATCAAGAGCAACATTCCTGTGAAGTTTCATGAACATTCGTCAAGTAGTTTCAGAGGAGTATTCGCTACAAGTTTTTACTATATAACTCTATGTAAACAAAGATGGCCATATTTAACGTCGAATCAAAACGATTTTTGACAAGGACCAACACCATGTCATGCTGATCATTTTAGAAAAAGTCCCATATCAATATCACTTATAGTTTTCAAGAAGTAGTCGCTACAAACTTGTATTTTAAAACTCTATTTTTAGCTTTGGTGGCCATCTTGGATTTCACATCAACATGAATTTTTGCTAGGATCAACTAGACTTTATGGGCAACATTTCTGTAAAGTTTCATGGATATCCATCCAGTAGTTTCAGAGGAGTAGTCGCTACAAATAAAAGTTTACGGACAGACGGACAGACAGACAGACGGACGGACGGACGGACGGACGCCGCATCAGGGCATAAGCTCTGCTGATCTCTAATCAGTCGAGCTAATAATGTGCATAAGACCCTTTGTAAAACTTCAGCATTCAGCATGTATGTTAAATTATCAACATGAAATCGCAACAAGAAACCCTCGCTGTTTTATCAAACCGCAGAACACACGTTATGCGAGTTATTCAATAACAGACAATTAAGAATGACAAATTTCCATTAACAAATTCCATGCGGACCTATCACATTTCAATTTAATTTTCTAGTAAAACTTTAATGTGATTCTACATGTACAGAGGACACTGATGACAGTTTGTCGTCTGCATGGTTCATACAATGCTATGTTAATTTTGAATTATTTTCTTGACAGCTAATCTGTAATATGAAGCAGCAGCCAGCAATGGCAAGAGATAGTAAATTAATAGTAATATTGGATGTCAGAAATATCTAAAATTTTATTTTGATCAATTACGTATGCATTATGGGTTACATGAAATTGAATACAAGCATGCATAAAACACACATAGCAGGGAAGTACATGTATCTATTTTACAACAAAAAAGTATATCAAGAGAATAACTCGTACATTAATATGATTTTGTTTTTCTTCCCTATATTATTTACACACTCAAAACAAAAATTGTGTCTTGTATTCCTTTAAATCGTTACTGAAACATACTAGCAGAACCAGCGTACATGTATAAGAAGTCAATCCAAGATGGCTACTTACATTTCTACCAGAGACCAGTTCGTTCTCCATACATTCCTCAGAGGAACTATGGGTACATATGTGGTTTTCGATGCACCATGTACATGGGAACTTACTCAAGGTACAGCCCGTGCAACTGTAATAGAACAATTTTTACTTTTGAGATATACAATTTGGAAAAACTACAGCAGGAAGCATCAGAGCACTCGGCATCTCCCAAAATACTGGACAATATCCTTACCACCCATAACCCTTAATACATGAGAACTAGTTTCTCTCGGCAGCTCAGTGGATAAGGTATCGCACTTTGAAGCTAGAGACCTCCGACCTGTACGGGTTCGCTCCTTGGCGAGGCATGTCTCATAAGGAACTTCATACTTTCATATCTCCCTCTGAGGTTGCTGTCCCAATATCATATGATGTGTTAGCGGGGTGTAAAACCTGATTTCATTGTTTCTCATAAAGGCCTAATCTGAAATAATGTGTGTAGTGCTACGGCATATAGTCCCATCACAGATTTGGGCAAACTGGAGTGAATATAAAACACATCTGAATATTATAGGTCCTCTTCGAAGAAAACACAAAAATTCTCTTTTGATAAAGATAAAATGTAGAATTTTGGTGCCCTTGAAATTTCATGATTTCCTACTATTTATATTGGCACTTAGATGATAAATGCCATTAACCATGGTTGCCAAGATATGGAAATGACAATATTTTTATATCTCACCCCATGCCGAGATGATTACAAATAATGCATGTCTTATCAACTATAGCAGCTCTTTAAAACATATTAACCAGAATGGATAGCATCATTAAGACAGATGAACAACTCACAGATAAAACAATAAGTTGTCATAAAACGAGAGGTGAACAAACAACTGGAGGGGATGATAGCCTTTTAGTAGCCAGGATTCTCAGCCAGTGTTGTGATTGAGGAGGTGTGTAAGTGCCTAATTGTTCATCAATTATTGATTGTGTCTGCACACTTGAATATTTGTCTTGAGAGCTTTATAAAGTATCCATCAGAACGTTTTAGTTCATCAAGGTGTTGATATGTCATCGTTCATTTGCATTGATGATACTGGTGGTGTTGAAAATGATGATGATGGTGGTGGTGGTGTTGTCAATGATGATACTGGTGGTGTTGAAAATGATGATGATGGTGTTGTCAATGATGATGGTGGTGGTGATGATGCTGATGGTGGTGTTGATAATGATGATGATGATGGTGGTGATGTTGTCAATGTTGATGATGATGGTGGTGGTGTTACCTATCATGATGATGGTGGTGGTGGTGGTGTTACCTATGATGATGATGGTGGTGATGGTGTTACCTATGATGATGATGATGGTGGTGGTGGTGTTACCTATGATGATGATGATGGTGGTGGTGGTGTTACCTATGATGATGATGATGGTGGTGGTGTTAACTATGATGATGATGATGGTGGTGATGTTGTCAATGTTGATGATGATGGTGGTGGTGTTACCTATGATGATGATGGTGGTGGTGGTGTTACCTATAATGATGATGGTGGTGGTGTTACCTATGATGATGATGGTGGTGCTGGTGTTACCTATGATGATGATGGTGGAGGCATGGGTCCTGTCAATGACAATGATGCTAGTAGTGGTCGTGGTTATGACCCGGCCAATTTTTGAAGGTGACAAAAGATCATCATCAGATGATTTAGCATTGCATCACAATGGTTGGTGCGGATGGGTGATTGCATCACAATGGTTGGTGCGGGTGGGTGATTACATCACAATGGTTGGTGCGGATGGGTGTGGTGACAATGAAGACAATAATGCTGATATGACAAAATAAGGAATAGTAAATGGTTTGTAAATCTGCTTTCTATTCATAATATCTGTACACCATTATGTATGTGCATGTTCTAGAAATTCAAATATCCTTACTGATACAGGCAGCACTGTAGTGAGCAGCAAAACATGCTGTAATATATGGTACTGTGTAAGTGAGCTAGAAATAGAGCTGTTGCGTGTTCTTAGTGGGATAAACTAATCAGACTTTTGGCAACAAGAGAAATTGAAATGCAGAAGTATAAAACCATCTTAATATTACGGGCCTGAACCTGAAGTATGTAATCACAACTTGGTTCAATCAATCAATCAATCAATCAATCAATCAATCAATCAATCAATCAATTGATCAATATGAATGAATGAATGAATGAATGAATGAATGAATGAATGAATGAATGAATGAATGAATGAGTGAATAAATGAATGAACCAAACAATAAATCAAACAATTAATCAATCAATGATACTAACTCTGTATGGACACCACAATTATAGAAGGTGAACTGTGTTGAGACAAAGTCACGTCCCCCAATCTGTATGGCCAAGTTCATCACAATGTGATCTGAAAATACAAGATACCAAAATACAGTAAATATCAAAATACAGAAATACATTAAATATCAAAATACAGAAATACAACAAATATCAAAACACAGAAATACAGTAAATATCAACATACTAAACTACAGTAAATATCAAAATACAGAAACACAATAAATCTCAAAATACAATCAATCTCAAAATACAATAAATCTCAAAATACAGAAATACAATAAATATCAAAATACAATCAATCTCAAAATACAATAAATATCAAAATACAACCAATCTCAAAATACAATACATATAAAAATACAGAATGTGTTTTTGAAGTCTGCCACACTGTTGGTATGTAGCCAGAATAACAACATTTTGCACAATAAGTAATAGAGTCTGGTCTCAGCGAGTTGGCTTATTTAAACACGGAGATGGGCGTAGCCCATCGAGGTGTTTAAATAACCAACGAGCTGAGACAGACTATCTTTTTTGTAGCATGGTGTACTTAGTAACACTGTGACGTCATAGTGACTGTACTCTAAATTCCAATATCCGGTAGTTGTAGAACGGCATAGCCACGCCCCTTTAGTTACCCGAAATTAAACGATTTAATGCTCTGCATTCATCAAAGGAAATGTCACCGACCATGCTACAACTGCGTTTATTTGCCATGTTCTTTTAAATTATGATAAACTTCAAATATTGGGCACAATAATTTCAAGCATCTGACATCTTTTATTTTTTTTGTTATATACCATTAGACTTGTAACTTAGGAAGAAGCCTTTAAATCCTGTGAAAATATCAAAATCATCTAAATTTGAGACAATAACCTTGAAATGTACTTGGTTTTGCCTTATCTAGCGTGGAAACATTGTCAGTTTTTGTCTTTCATTTCACTGTCGGCTGTTTTGCCGCTGCCGTTCCTTATTCTGTTCCACATGACATTTTAATCAATCAAAATGACACTATTATGAAGTTCCATTTCCTACTCTTCATTGTTTATAATCAGTTGTCATGGCAACCGTAACAGATTGGCTAGTTTCTGCATGCAGAATATGGTTTAATTCCAATCAGATAAGGTAACAGATTTGTAGAGGCAATTAAAATGGCAGTGGTTATTAACTGCACAAAAAGCAGGACATGACTGGCACATTTAGAATAAGCTGTATCATTATTTATTTTTGTACATGTATTTAATTATATGTTATAATTAATTACAATCCATGCACTTCAGGAATAGAATCATGTTTCAATGTTTTCCAGGACCTTTTATCCAGTATAATAATATGAATGTTTTCCAGGGCCTATTATCCAGTATAATAATTTGAATGTTTCCAGGGCCTATTATCCAGTATAATAATTTGAATGTTTTCCAGGACCTATTATCCAGTATAATAATTTGAATGTTTTCCAGGGCCTATTAGCCAGTATAATAATTTGAATATTTTCCTGGGCCTATTATCCAGTATAATAATTTGAATATTTTCCTGGGCCTTTTATCCAGTATAATAATTTCAATGTTTCCAGGGCCTATTATCCAGTATAATAATTTGAATGTTTTCCAGGACCTATTATCCAGTATAATAATTTGAATGTTTTCCAGGGCCTATTATCCAGTATAATAATTTGAATGTTTTCCAGGACCTATTATCCAGTATAATAATTTGAATGTTTTCCAGGACCTATTATCCAGTATAATAATTTGAATGTTTTCCAGGGCCTATTATTGAAGTAGCTATCCTGCCAACAACAGCCAAAGTTTACAAAATATGTACATCATTTATGAACCTACTGACGACGAGGTATATATATAAAACTTACATATTTTAAGAAATCCAAACTTCATAGACCTAATATAAACAGCGTTCAATATCTTTTTTTCATGACCTGTTTTAAAAAAATGTTATTCCAATATTTCAAGACTTATTCAGGGTTTATAAAATAAATGTTTGGGTGATCAACACCTGTGTAATACTAGGCAATCTGTCTGTGAAAGAGATCAGGAACACGATCATGTGAAGGAATGGTAAATTGCATGAGATTGACACCCCGGTACCGTGTACGTATCAATCATTTATGACAAGTCTTAACCGGAACAACAATACACCTCTGTAATGGATACAGCTCAGCCGAGAGTGCTGATATTCTCCAAGAAAAATATAACAGATTCATATCTTGTATATATAACAAGATATAGTTTGTATGTAAATAGGTTACTTATTTTTACATGTACATTGAAGTGCTTAAAAAAAGTCCCACAAGAAATTCCCCCACTTTTTAAAACTATTTTTCAATACTACAACAACAATTTAAACCCTTGTCGCACAACATAGCTTTTGTGAGTACAGATGGACGGACGGAAGAAAGGACAGACAGGCAGCAGACAATGGGCCATCACATCTGCTACTAAATGCAAATACACTGATTTACAAATACAATGTAGGCACAGAACTGTGCAGATTTGTCTCCGAAATTCTATTTAAAAATGCATTTCATTTTTCACATATATATACTGAAAAGCTGCTTAGACATGTATGCAATGTGCCCCACACTTAGACATGACTTGTACGCAATGTGCCCCACACTTAGACATGTATGCAATGTGCCCCACACTTAGACATGTATGCAATGTGCCCCACACTTAGACATGACTTGTACGCAATGTGCCCCACACTTAGACATGTATGCAATGTGCCCCACACTTAGACATGTATGCAATGTGCCCCACACTTAGACATGACTTGTACGCAATGTGCCCCACACTTAGACATGACTTGTACGCAATGTGCCCCACACTTAGACATGACTTGTATGCAATGTGCCCCACACTTAGACATGTATGCAATGTGCCCCACACTTAGACATGACTTGTATGCCATGTGCCCCACACTTCGACATGTATGCAATGTGCCCCACACTTAGACATGTATGCAATGTGCCCCACACTTAGACATGTATGCAATGTGCCCCACACTTAGACATGTATGCAAAGTGCCCCACACTTAGACATGTATGCAATGTGCCCCACACTAAGACATGTATGCAATGTGCCCCACATTATAATAATACATACAATTCTTACTGTCACACATTTCAGCCCAAGGATTTTCAGAAAATAACTTCAGTTAGGTTTAATATTTGTGACAGGGTGTCTTAATTTAAATTCACCCATCATATAAATACCATTCTTGAATATAAATCCTTATTATACTGTTGTTTTTTTTGTTGGTAATAATGTCTCAAATGAAACATTAAGATGATGGCTCCACACCCAGGGGCCCTCAGTGGGGTCAAAAGGTCAATTACACAAAAAATTCAATTACACTGTCATTTTTCCATATTTTTGCACATAACATGGTGTATGTAATTTGCCTATGATGAAAGATTAAACAACATATCAAACAATTTTATTATTTCGAACTCGAACGTCTGCCTGCTGTCGAGGGAATTTGGGGCATTTTTTTTTTTGTAATTATGTCTCAAATGAAACATGATGATGATGATGGTGGTGTGGTAAGGGTAACAGGGGGTCAATTATTTTTATACTGTTTTTGAAAAAAGCAGGGTATATTAAAATCGCCTCGATTTGTCCATCTGTCCATCCGTTATCGTATCTCCTCCTAAACCGCTGAACGGAATTCAAACCAAACTTAGAGTATGACTTCAGAATATGATGACGGCGTGCAAGAGCAAAATTATTTTTGGCTCCGCACCCAGGGGCCCTGCGGGGGTGGTGGGTCAAAAGGTCAATTACACTAAGAATTCAATTACACTGTCTTTTTTCCATATTTGAGCACATAACTTGGTGTATGTAATCGTCTATGAAAGATAAACAACATATGAAAGGATTTTCAAACTCATTCCTCTGCTTTTTTTTAAAAAATTAGGTCCCAAATGAAACATTATGATGATGGGATTACACTGTATACATTTGTTTCTGCCTACTTCATCGGTGAGGGCCTGGGGGAAGGGGCATCAAATACACTAATAATTCAATTACACTGTTATTTTTCCATACTTTTACACATTAGTTGGTATAATAGTCATCTATGAAAGAGATACACAGCATGTCAAATGATTTATTGTTTAAAACTAAGGTCGTCTTCCCTGGGGGTTGGGGGGAGTGTATCAGGGGGTATTTTTTTTTTAATCATGTCTCAAACAAACATTTTCATGAAGGGATTACAGTGTGTATAATAATATGTTCTCCTGTAAGTGTGTGTGTGGTGGTGGTGGGTGGGGTGGCCTGTGTGAAGAAAACGTGGGTATTTGCGATGGCGCGCCGTCAAATTCGTTCTAGTTTAAAAAATTTGATGAGACAAAATATGCATTAATATTAGCAATGCCCTTTCCTAAACTTTTGCATATGAAATTCTTATTTCTCAACAGATTTCCAAATGCAAGGTGTTTTTATTTACCACATAAGATGTATGTGACTTATTTAGGTATTTGTCAAACTGTGTCTGGGAAAGTCCAGAAAACATTTAGCAGAAATAAGCACTCCAAACAGTTGCCAGGATTACGTGGTGTAGGTAGAGAGATTGTAAGGTTTACGCCTACCTTCCCCGGTTGGTATAGCAGGAAGTAGGTTGGGTTTGGGCGTCTCACACATGATCTGGTCCTGCTGCTCAACCGTTGTGTTGGTTGTCGGCAATATGTACCCATGCCCGCTGAACACACACTGGTATGCACCGCTGAAACTTGGCAGATTCGATACATTCAGTTGAAGCTGAAAAAATAGAATGACACAAAATACAACCTGTGGCATGTATATAAACAAACTGATGGTGACATCTGCTATTCATTTGATAATCAAATACTAACATTTTTAAACACCACTGGAAAAAAATATGTTTACTTTACTATAAATGACTTTTCATCGAAATTGGTTAAGTAATTCTTCTTGATTCAGAGATACTTTGTTTGTATGTATGGTGTTTGTACGGTGTTTGTATGGTGTTTTACGTATTTCAACACATGTAAGGTTATATATGACGGTCATTTTTTTTGTGGTGGAGGCAGACCACCCACTTTTCCTGGGTAGAACCAGTACTGTACACCTCCTGCCATCTGTAAGAATCGACACTTCCTCACTCCCAGTCGAGCTCCCAGTGGCGCTATGTTTCAGGGATACATGTGTAAAGAGTTCAAATAGGCTTTGGACAGATTTTGTTCAATGACTAGGACATGCATAGAATCAAAAACACTGCTTCTCGGCCTGTCAATAAGGATGCTAGCTTTATGGTAAACGCTATTATTGCCATTGGTCTAATGATGCTAGCTTTATGGTAAAGCAAACATTATTATTGCCATTGGTGTAAGGATGCTAGCTTTATGGTAAACGCTATTATTGCCATCGGTGTAATGATGCTAGCTTTATGGTAAAGCAAACACTATTATTGCCATTGGTGTAATGATGCTAGCTTTATGGTAAAGCAAACACTACTATTGCCATCGGTGTAATGATTATGGTAAAGCAAACACTATTATTGCCATTTGTGTAATGATGCTAGCTTTATGGTAAAGCAAACACTATTATTGCCATTTGTGTAATGATGCTAGCTTTATGGTAAAGCAAACACTATTATTGCCACTGGTGTAATGATGCTAGCTTTATGGTAAAGCAAACACTATTATTGCCACTGGTGTAATGATGCTAGCTTTATGGTAAAGCAAACACTATTATTGCCACTGGTGTAATGGTGCTAGCTTTATGGAAAAGTAAACATAATTATTTCCATTGTTGTAGTAATGTGTTTTTAAAAGTCGTCTGCCATTTTATGGTTTTCATTATAATTGTTTTTAATCCATTTCTTTGCCGAGGGATTGAGTGAAAGGGAACAGTAGGGTTTCCCTACATCACTACATATGTTTTTCTTTCATTTATCCTAATATATCGTCAGACATCAAATCTGATTGACCTATTAATTTTCCTGAATAGTGGCATCACATAATATAGACCATTTTTTACCAAATTTGTCTTTCTAATTCTAAATTTCCACTGAACTATTACCAAAAGCAATGAGATGTAAATAATAGGAGATCCTGATTGGCATAATTATGGGTTCCAGAGATTAAGCTTAGACATAACGCTTCAAAGAACTTGTAATTAAAGAACATTAAATATTGCTTTTATTTCCAAGCTAGAGACTTTATTCTACAAAGACTTCAAACGAGGACTTGTAATGAAAGGGAAATGAAAGGGAAATGAACAAAAATATCTTATATAAGAATATTATTTGAACAAGTGCAATTATAAGAGACTTTTGACATTTCATGTTCGGAATTATTTTTGTCAAATACTTTTGCTTCTTTCCGGACATCTGATTTTAACACATACATCTGGAGTTTTCTAGATGAATCACAAAACATTTTGCTATTGGGAATGTTAGCTGTACCGGTTTTTTTGGTACCTCTTATAAAAGGGGGAAAACACTGTAATATGACATTTTTATCATGAATTGAAACCTTTTATTAACAGTATGTTTTTTTCCCAATTGGAGTGAACTTTCTTTTTGTAAATATTTGAGTGATACTTTAAAAAGAAGAAGGGGGAAAATATTACTTTTTTCAGGTGAGAGTAATGAAATACTACAACATAATGAACAGTACAGAACATATTCTTTATTTATGACTTAAACAAATGTTTCTCGTCATATAAATGCATATTACATTTGTTAATATGTGACAGGTCTAGAATGCAATTTTTACATTAAACAATGAAAAAGTACAAACACACAACCATGCATACTACACACTCATACGACTCACCCATTCAGTCTGACGCCCAAAATGTCTCACACATTCACTCTGGATCACGTATTTACGCTATTATAATGATTTAACTATTCCTATTACATAGTTTCATGTAACTTTTAAGTTTTAATAGTTTACATGTCATGTCCAATGAGGATGAACATACATTTTTTACTCATTATACATTGCAGTATTGCGAATAATAAATGCTTCCCTAACAAACCTAGATAATCTAAAAGCTCTTGCTGGCTTGAAAATTGCATCAGCTGAATAAATTTAAAAACACTTGGATGTCTGTAATAATATTGTTTAACATATAGTTTACGTAACTGTTCGTACAAAGGACAAATTAAAACAAGAGCTGTCGGAGAACAGCGCAGCTCGACTATTCGATTTTTCGGAGAATAATAAATTTATAGCTAGTATATACCATCAGAAAACAAGGCTACAACAATGTGGGGTGGGGTTGGGAGCACAACATAACTATGTGTAAGAATTGACTAAAAACTACACAGAAATATGTAAAAAAAAATAATAAAAAAATAAAAAAAATCGAGTTTTGAGTGGGGTGCGGGGTGGGGGTGGGAGAGAGGTGGGGGTGGATGGTGGCGGAGTGGGGGTGGTGAGGGCAACATATATGTGTAAGAAGCTATGTAATAATTCACAAAAACAACACAAAGATATGAAGAAGAAAAAATATAAAAAAATCGAGTTTGAGTGGGGATGGGGCAGAGGCGTGGGGTGGGGAAGTTAACATGTGTAAGAATTGACTAAAACAACAAAGAAATATGTAAAATAAAAAATAATTCAAGTGGGGCTGGTTGAGAGGCGGGGGTGTTGGTGGTGGTGGGGGAGGGCGGGGGGAGGGCGGGGGGCAAAATATGTGTAAGAATTGACAAAAGCAACAAAGACATATGTAAAAAAAAATAGAAGAAAAAAAAAGTTTCAAGTCTGGGGCGGGGTTGGGGTGGGTGGGGATGATGGGGTGAGAGGCGGGGGGGGAGGGGGGGGGAGGGGGCGTGGTTGGTGGTGCAACATATATGTGTAAGAATTGACAAAAGCAACACAGAAATATGTAAAAAAAAATAATATATATTTCAAGTCTGGGGCATGGTGGGGGTCATGGGGTGAGAGGCGGGGGAGGGGGCGGGGAGGGTTGCAACATATATGTGTAAGAATTGACACAAGCAACACAGAAATATGTAAGAAAAAAAAAAAAGTTTCAAGTCTGGGGCGGGGTTGGGGGGGGGGGGGGGGGTGATGGGGTGAGAGGCGGGGAGGGGTGGTGGGGGCAGGGAGGGTCGCAACATATATGTGTAAGAATTGACTAAAACAACACAGAAATATGTAAAAAAAAAAAAAGGTGCAGGGGAGTGGGTGCAGGGGGGGGGGGGGGGGGGGGGGGGGGGGGAGGAGGGAGCCCATGCCCCAATATGGGTGAAGTAATAAGATGCTTAATGCTATAACAAATCCCAAACCAAAATTATAGATATATACATGCTTACATGCAAACCTAGATCTGCCTTTATTGCACATTTTATGGGATATCACAATTTGGGTTCCATGGGAGCCCAGAATTTGCAGAAGACAAAATTACTTATCCAACCCTTTACAACATACTATAAGGAAACCAATCCCAAAATTTAGTTCAGCTAGGACAAAAAATGTAAGAGATATAGACCTGTAAACACAGCTTACACGCGAAATTTGATGTGAAACAGACATATTTTAAGGGCTATCAGAATTTGGGTTCCTTGGGAGCCCAGGGGCTATAGGAACCAAAATTACTTAAGCAGCCCTTACGATAATGCTATAAGGAAGCTAATGGCCAAATTTTGTTGTGCTAGGTAAGAATTGTAAGAGATATAGACTTGTAAACACAGCTTACATGCAAAATTTGATGTGAAATGGGGCACATTTTATGGGCTATCATAATTTGGGTTCCATGGGAGCCTGTGGGTTACAGGAACTAAAATTGCTTAAGCAGCCCTTAAGATAATGCTACAAGGAAGCCCATGAACAAATCTGGTTGTGGTAGGATAAGAAATGTAAGAGATATAGACTTGTAAACACAGCTTACACGCAAACCTTGATGTGGGACGCCGACGCCGACCCCGGGGTGATTACATAAGCTCTCTTATTCTTCGAATAGTCGAGTTAATAAAATGATATTCATCTTCTTAAGTCTGTACTATTACACAATGTACAATATCTCTGATTTCTATCAGTTCTATTTTGTGAATATCTGCCATATAATGTATTCATGGTAATGTGTTTGCAAAGTATTTAAGCATACAATATTGCTTTTGTTTGATAGAGGTCAGAGGTCACTTACAGTGACATTTCTTGTTTCACTAAGTGTGACCTTGACCTTGGAGCCACGGACCTGGATTGTGAGCGCGACACGTCGTCTTGTAGAGGTGAGCACTTGTGGCAAGTTATTTGAAAATCTGTCCATGAAAGTTATTAACCGGACATGAAAGCACTTCATTTTGACCGCTGACCTCTAAGTGTGACCTTGACCTTGGAGCCACGGACCTGGACTTTGTGTGCGTGACAGGTCGTCTTGTTGTGGTGAGCAATTGTGACAAGTTATTTGAAAATCCGTCGATTATTGTCAGTTATTTACTGGACACGATTGTACGGACAGACGGACAGACCGAGGACGGTGCAACTACTCTATGCCACCCTTTTGGGGAATAAAAATCCCAACGGCAAAACAACGAGAATTTTCCCAATTGAATGGGCACTGGTATCTTTCCCAAAAGGGAGAAAAAAATGCCTGTATCAATCATTAAATGCCTGTATCAATCATTAAATGCCTGTATCAATCAACCGCCTACAATATAAATCTATCATAGATTGTGAATGGAATTGGACGTCAAATGCTTGAATAACCCCAGACCTGGCGCACTCCCTTTAGAAAAATGTGCAAATACGAGAATGGTGGAGTATTTCAATATGTAACTTAGGTAAATGTGCCTGGAAACAATTCCCAGCATCAGAATGGCTCACACATTCCATATTCATTTTTATGTAATTATTTCCGTTGTGAAAGTCTGCATGAATTACAATTAAGTTTGCAAACTGTTTATTTTGGCTCCGGAAATGAGACGATATTGAATGTTAAACTGACTGAAAACATTTCACAAATAGCAGATGGTGTATAAAATGAGTAGAAGACTTCACAATTCGAAAAATTCAGCAGAATGTGAAAGCCTTGTTGAAATTTATTGAATCGTAAACTCAG
>JAWPHD010008151.1:0-118812 GCA_037043455.1 Cyrtodaria siliqua
AGTGATATTGATATGGGACTTTTTCTAAAATGATCAGCATGACATGATGTAGATCCTTGTGGAAAATTATTTTGATTCGACGTTAAACATGGCTGCCAGTGGCCATCTTTGGTTACATAGAGTTATATAGTAAAAACTTGTAGCGACTACTCCTCTGAAACTACTTGACGGATGTTCATGAAACTTCACAGGAATGTTGCTCTTGATGTCTAGTTGATCCTAGAAAAATTTCAGGTCGGCCGGAAATTCAAGATGGCCACCACAGCTAAAAATAGATTTAAAATAAATAAGTTTGTAGCGACTACTTCTTCAAAACAATAAGAGATATTGATATGGGACTTTTTCTAAAATGATCAGTATGACATGATGTTGGTCCTTGTCGAAAATCGTTTGATTTGACCTTAAACATGGCTGCTTTGTTTACATAGAGTTATATAATGAAAACTTGTAGCCACTACTTCTTTGAAACTACTTGACGGATTTTCATGAAACTTCACAGGAATGTTGCTCTTAATGTCTTATTGATCTTAGCAAAATTTCAGGTCGACCGGAAATTCAAGATGGCCACCACGGTTAAAAATAGATTTTCAAAAAACAAGTCTGTAGCGACTACTTCCTGAAATCAAAATCAATCAGTAGAGCTTCAAGGTCATTGACCTCTTGTTAGTAACAGTGATCCCAAATGCACCCCAAGTTTCTTTTTCATATAAGCTACCTACCCATACAATTTTATTCCAAAATCTCATTCCTAACTGAATATATTGAGCGCAGGGGCGTAGCCAGCGATACGCACTTATGCACGTGCGTAACATCGATTTGAAAAATGAAAAAATAATTATGGCCAAAAATGGCATAAACATCGAAGGCTGACAACTCCTGACATATGTTTTTTTCATTTTTAAAGAAATTATTTTACCCTAGAAGGCCGCCAAAATGTGACCAAAAAACCCACCAGAGGCTGCCAAAGGATGTCTTTATTTTAAAATTTTCTAGGGGGAGGCCCCCCTAATCCCCCACCCCTCCCAGCAGGAGGGGGCAACCCCCTCCCGCACCTACCCCTACCTCGGTGCTACGCGCCAAGGGTAATGCATTCGGCATTTAGCGTGCGTACTTAAGATTGTAGCCTGGCTACGCCTCTGGAGCGGAAACCATTTTTCAATTGTTAGTAACAGTGACCTTGACCCCCAGTGACCTCAAATGCAATCCCAAACTTCCTTTTCATATAAGCTACCTACCCATAAAGTTGCATCTAATATCTTATTCCTAACTGACGTTATTGGGCGGAAACCGTTTTTCTAATTTTTAGTAACATTGACCATGACCGTGACCTCAGTGACCCCAAATGCAATCCCAAACTTCCTTTTCATATAAGCTAACTACCCATAAAGTGTCATTCCAATATCTCATTCCTAACTGAAGTTAATGAGCGGAAACCATTTTTCTATTTTTAGTAACAGTTACCTTGATCTTGATCCCAGTGACCCCAAGTGCAATCCCAAACTTCCTTTTCATATAATAAGCTACCTACCCATAAAGTTGCATTCCAATATCTCATTCCTAACTGAAGTTACTGAGCGGAAACCATTTTTCTATTTTTAGTAACAGTTACCTTGATCTTGATCCCAGTGACCCCGAGTGCAATTCCAAACTTCCTTTTCATATAAGCTACCTACCCATAAAGTTGCATTCCAATATCTTATTCCTAACTGACGTTAATGAGCGGAAACCGTTTTTCTAATTTTTAGTTACAATGACCTTGACCATGACCCCAAATGCAATACCAGGCTTTCTTTTCATATAATCTACCTACCCATAAAGTTTCATTGCAATATCTCATTTTTAACAAGTTATTGAGCGGAAACCGTTTTTCTATTTTTAGTGGCAGTGACCCCAGTTTCCTTTTCATATAAGCTACCTACCCATAAAGTTTCATTCCAATATCTCATTCCTAACTGAAGCTACTGATCGGAAACCATTTTTCTATTTTTAGTAGTGATCTTGATCTTGACCCCAGTGACCCCAAATGCAACCCCAAGTTTCCTTTTCATATAAGCTACCTGCCCATATAGTGTCATTCCAATATCTCATTCGTAAAGCGGAAACTGCTGTTTTTCTATTTTTAGTAGCAGTGACCTTGACCCCAGTGACCCCAAATGCAATTCCAAACTTCATTTTCATGTAAGCTGACTACCCATAAAGTTTGATTCCAATATCTCATTCCTAACTGAAGCTACTGATCGGAAACCATTTTTCTATTTTTAGTAGCAGTGATCTTGATCTTGACCCCAGTGACCCCAAATGCAATCACAAGTTTTCTTTTCATATAAGCTACCTGCCCATATAGTGTCATTCCAATATCTCATTCGTAAAGCGGAAACTGCTGTTTTTCTATTTTTAGTAGCAGTGACCTTGACCCCAGTGACCCCAAATGCAATTCCAAACTTCCTTTTCATGTAAGCTGACTACCCATAAAGTTTCATTCCAATATCTCATTCCTAACTGAAGTTATTGAGCGGCGTTTTTCCTATTTTTAGCTCTACTGATCAGAGATCAGCAGAGCTTATGCCGTGGTGCGGCGTCCGTCGTCCGTCTGTCCGTCTGTCCGTAAACTTTTATTTGTAGCGACTTCACAGCTGAAACTACTGGATGGATATTCATGAAACTTTACAGAAATGTTGCCCATAAAGTCTAGTTGATCCTAGCAAAAATTCATGTTGATGTGAAATCAAAGATGGCCGCCAAAGCTAAAAATAGAGTTTTAAAATACAAGTTTGTAGCGACTTCTTCTTGAAAACTATAAGTGATATTGATATGGGACTTTTTCTAAAATGATCAGCATGACATGATGTTAATCCTAGTCAAAAATCGTTTTGATTCAACGTTAAACATGGCTGCCAGCGGCCATCTTTGTTTACATAGAGTTATATAGTAAAAACTTGTAGCGACTACTCCTCTGAAACTACTTGGCGGATTGTCATGAAACTTTACAGGAATGTTGCTCTTGATGTCTAATTGATCCTATCAAAATTTCAGGTCGGCCGGAAATTCAAGATGGCCGTCACAGCTAAAAATAGATTTTTAAAAAATAAGTTTGTAGCGACTACTTCTTGAAAACTATAAGTGATATTGATATGGGACTTTTTCTAAAATGATCAGCATTACATGATGTAGATCCTTGTGGAAAATTATTTTGATTCGACGTTAAACATGGCTGCCAGTGGCCATCTTTGGTTACATAGAGTTATATAGTAAAAACTTGTAGCGACTACTCCTCTGAAACTACTTGACGGATGTTCATGAAACTTCACAGGAATGTTGCTCTTGATGTCTAGTTGATCCTAGAAAAATTTCAGGTCGGCCGGAAATTAAAGATGGCCACCACAGCTAAAAATAGATTTAAAATAAATAAGTTTGTAGCGACTACTTCTTCAAAACAATAAGAGATATTGATATGGGACTTTTTCTAAAATGATCAGTATGACATGATGTTGGTCCTTGTCGAAAATCGTTTGATTTGACCTTAAACATGGCTGCTTTGTTTACATAGAGTTATATAATGAAAACTTGTAGCCACTACTTCTTTGAAACTACCTGACGGATTTTCATGAAACTTCACAGGAATGTTGCTCTTAATGTCTTATTGATCTTAGCAAAATTTCAGGTCGGCCGGAAATTCAAGATGGCCACCACGGTTAAAAATAGATTTTCAAAAAACAAGTCTGTAGCGACTACTTCCTGAAATCAAAATCAATCAGTAGAGCTTCAAGGTCATTGACCTCTTGTTAGTAACAGTGATCCCAAATGCACCCCAAGTTTCTTTTTCATATAAGCTACCTACCCATACAATTTTATTCCAAAATCTCATTCCTAACTGAATATATTGAGCGCAGGGGCGTAGCCAGCGATACGCACTTATGCACGTGCGTAACATCGATTTGAAAAATGAAAAAATAATTATGGCCAAAAATGGCATAAACATCGAAGGCTGACAACTCCTGACATATGTTTTTTTCATTTTTAAAGAAATTATTTTACCCTAGAAGGCCGCCAAAATGTGACCAAAAAACCCACCAGAGGCTGCCAAAGGATGTCTTTATTTTAAAATTTTCTAGGGGGAGGCCCCCCTAATCCCCCCACCCCTCCCAGCAGGAGGGGGCAACCCCCTCCCGCACCTACCCCTACCTCGGTGCTACGCGCCAAGGGTAATGCATTCGGCATTTAGCATGCGTACTTAAGATTGTAGCCTGGCTACGCCTCTGGAGCGGAAACCATTTTTCAATTGTTAGTAACAGTGACCTTGACCCCCAGTGACCTCAAATGCAATCCCAAACTTCCTTTTCATATAAGCTACCTACCCATAAAGTTGCATCTAATATCTTATTCCTAACTGACGTTATTGGGCGGAAACCGTTTTTCTAATTTTTAGTAACATTGACCATGACCGTGACCTCAGTGACCCCAAATGCAATCCCAAACTTCCTTTTCATATAAGCTAACTACCCATAAAGTGTCATTCCAATATCTCATTCCTAACTGAAGTTACTGAGCGGAAACCATTTTTCTATTTTTAGTAACAGTTACCTTGATCTTGATCCCAGTGACCCCAAGTGCAATCCCAAACTTCCTTTTCATATAATAAGCTACCTACCCATAAAGTTGCATTCCAATATCTCATTCCTAACTGAAGTTACTGAGCGGAAACCATTTTTCTATTTTTAGTAACAGTTACCTTGATCTTGATCCCAGTGACCCCGAGTGCAATTCCAAACTTCCTTTTCATATAAGCTACCTACCCATAAAGTTGCATTCCAATATCTTATTCCTAACTGACGTTAATGAGCGGAAACCGTTTTTCTAATTTTTAGTTACAATGACCTTGACCATGACCCCAAATGCAATACCAGGCTTTCTTTTCATATAATCCACCTACCCATAAAGTTTCATTCCAATATCACATTCCTAACTGAAGCTACTGATCGGAAACCATTTTTCTATTTTTAGTAGCAGTGATCTTGATCTTGACCCCAGTGACCCCAAATGCAATCACAAGTTTCCTTTTCATATAAGCTACCTGCCCATGTAGTGTCATTCCAATATCTCATTCGTAAAGCGGAAACTGCTGTTTTTCTATTTTTAGTAGCAGTGACCTTGACCCCAGTGACCCCAAATGCAATTCCAAACTTTCTTTTCATGTAAGCTGACTACCCATAAAGTTTCATTCCAATATCTCATTCGTAAAGCGGAAACTGCTGTTTTTCTATTTTTAGTAGCAGTGACCTTGACCCCAGTGACCCCAAATGCAATTCCAAACTTCATTTTCATGTAAGCTGACTACCCATAAAGTTTGATTCCAATATCTCATTCCTAACTGAAGCTACTGATCGGAAACCATTTTTCTATTTTTAGTAGCAGTGATCTTGATCTTGACCCCAGTGACCCCAAATGCAATCACAAGTTTCTTTTCATATAAGCTACCTGCCCATATAGTGTCATTCCAATATCTCATTCGTAAAGCGGAAACTGCTGTTTTTCTATTTTTAGTAGCAGTGACCTTGACCCCAGTGACCCCAAATGCAATTCCAAACTTCCTTTTCATGTAAGCTGACTACCCATAAAGTTTCATTCCAATATCTCATTCCTAACTGAAGTTATTGAGCGGCGTTTTTCCTATTTTTAGCTCTACTGATCAGAGATCAGCAGAGCTTATGCCGTGGTGCGGCGTCCGTCGTCCGTCTGTCCGTCTGTCCGTAAACTTTTATTTGTAGCGACTTCACAGCTGAAACTACTGGATGGATATTCATGAAACTTTACAGAAATGTTGCCCATAAAGTCTAGTTGATCCTAGCAAAAATTCATGTTGATGTGAAATCAAAGATGGCCGCCAAAGCTAAAAATAGAGTTTTAAAATACAAGTTTGTAGCGACTTCTTCTTGAAAACTATAAGTGATATTGATATGGGACTTTTTCTAAAATGATCAGCATGACATGATGTTGATCCTAGTCAAAAATCGTTTTGATTCAACGTTAAACATGGCTGCCAGCGGCCATCTTTGTTTACATAGAGTTATATAGTAAAAACTTGTAGCGACTACTCCTCTGAAACTACTTGGCGGATTGTCATGAAACTTTACAGGAATGTTGCTCTTGATGTCTAATTGATCCTATCAAAATTTCAGGTCGGCCGGAAATTCAAGATGGCCGTCACAGCTAAAAATAGATTTTTAAAAAATAAGTTTGTAGCGACTACTTCTTGAAAACTATAAGTGATATTGATATGGGACTTTTTCTAAAATGATCAGCATGACATGATGTAGATCCTTGTGGAAAATTATTTTGATTCGACGTTAAACATGGCTGCCAGTGGCCATCTTTGGTTACATAGAGTTATATAGTAAAAACTTGTAGCGACTACTCCTCTGAAACTACTTGACGGATGTTCATGAAACTTCACAGGAATGTTGCTCTTGATGTCTAGTTGATCCTAGAAAAATTTCAGGTCGGCCGGAAATTCAAGATGGCCACCACAGCTAAAAATAGATTTAAAATAAATAAGTTTGTAGCGACTACTTCTTCAAAACAATAAGAGATATTGATATGGGACTTTTTCTAAAATGATCAGTATGACATGATGTTGGTCCTTGTCGAAAATCGTTTGATTTGACCTTAAACATGGCTGCTTTGTTTACATAGAGTTATATAATGAAAACTTGTAGCCACTACTTCTTTGAAACTACTTGACGGATTTTCATGAAACTTCACAGGAATGTTGCTCTTAATGTCTTATTGATCTTAGCAAAATTTCAGGTCGACCGGAAATTCAAGATGGCCACCACGGTTAAAAATAGATTTTCAAAAAACAAGTCTGTAGCGACTACTTCCTGAAATCAAAATCAATCAGTAGAGCTTCAAGGTCATTGACCTCTTGTTAGTAACAGTGATCCCAAATGCACCCCAAGTTTCTTTTTCATATAAGCTACCTACCCATACAATTTTATTCCAAAATCTCATTCCTAACTGAATATATTGAGCGCAGGGGCGTAGCCAGCGATACGCACTTATGCACGTGCGTAACATCGATTTGAAAAATGAAAAAATAATTATGGCCAAAAATGGCATAAACATCGAAGGCTGACAACTCCTGACATATGTTTTTTTCATTTTTAAAGAAATTATTTTACCCTAGAAGGCCGCCAAAATGTGACCAAAAAACCCACCAGAGGCTGCCAAAGGATGTCTTTATTTTAAAATTTTCTAGGGGGAGGCCCCCCTAATCCCCCACCCCTCCCAGCAGGAGGGGGCAACCCCCTCCCGCACCTACCCCTACCTCGGTGCTACGTGCCAAGGGTAATGCATTCGGCATTTAGCATGCGTACTTAAGATTGTAGCCTGGCTACGCCTCTGGAGCGGAAACCATTTTTCAATTGTTAGTAACAGTGACCTTGACCCCCAGTGACTTCAAATGCAATCCCAAACTTCCTTTTCATATAAGCTACCTACCCATAAAGTTGCATCTAATATCTTATTCCTAACTGACGTTATTGGGCGGAAACCGTTTTTCTAATTTTTAGTAACATTGACCATGACCGTGACCTCAGTGACCCCAAATGCAATCCCAAACTTCCTTTTCATATAAGCTAACTACCCATAAAGTGTCATTCCAATATCTCATTCCTAACTGAAGTTAATGAGCGGAAACCATTTTTCTATTTTTAGTAACAGTTACCTTGATCTTGATCCCAGTGACCCCAAGTGCAATCCCAAACTTCCTTTTCATATAATAAGCTACCTACCCATAAAGTTGCATTCCAATATCTCATTCCTAACTGAAGTTACTGAGCGGAAACCATTTTTCTATTTTTAGTAACAGTTACCTTGATCTTGATCCCAGTGACCCCGAGTGCAATTCCAAACTTCCTTTTCATATAAGCTACCTACCCATAAAGTTGCATTCCAATATCTTATTCCTAACTGACGTTAATGAGCGGAAACCGTTTTTCTAATTTTTAGTTACAATGACCTTGACCATGACCCCAAATGCAATACCAGGCTTTCTTTTCATATAATCTACCTACCCATAAAGTTTCATTCCAATATCACATTCCTAACTGAAGCTACTGATCGGAAACCATTTTTCTATTTTTAGTAGCAGTGATCTTGATCTTGACCCCAGTGACCCCAAATGCAATCACAAGTTTCCTTTTCATATAAGCTACCTGCCCATGTAGTGTCATTCCAATATCTCATTCGTAAAGCGGAAACTGCTGTTTTTCTATTTTTAGTAGCAGTGACCTTGACCCCAGTGACCCCAAATGCAATTCCAAACTTTCTTTTCATGTAAGCTGACTACCCATAAAGTTTCATTCCAATATCTCATTCCTAACTGAAGTTATTGAGCGGCGTTTTTCCTATTTTTAGTAACAGTGATCCCAAATGCACCCCAAGCTTCCTTTTCATATAAGCTACATACCCATACAATTTTATTCCAAAATCTCATTCCTAACTGAAGTTATTGAGCGCAGGGGCGTAGCCAGCGATACGCACTTACGCACGTGCGTAACATCGATTTGAAAAATAAAAAAATAATTATGGCCAAAAATGGCATAAACATCGAAGGCTAACTTAACTCCTGACAATTTTTTTTTTTTCATTTTTAAAGAAATTATTTTACCCTAGAAGGCCGCCAAAATGTGACCAAAAAACCCACCAGAGGCTGCCAAAGGATGTCTTTATTTTAAAATTTTCTAGGGGGAGGCCCCCCCTAATCCCCCCACCCCTCCCAGCAGGAGGGGGCGACCCCCTCCCGCACCTACCCCTACCTCGGTGCTACGCGCCAAGGGTAATGCATTCGGCATTTAGCGTGCGTACTTAAGATTGTAGCCTGGCTACGCCTCTGGAGCGGAAACCATTTTTCAATTGTTAGTAACAGTGACCTTGACCCCCAGTGACCTCAAATGCAATCCCAAACTTCCTTTTCATATAAGCTACGTACCCATAAAGTTGCATTCCAATATCTCATTCCTAACTGACGTTATTGGGCGGAAACCGTTTTTCTAATTTTTAGTAACATTGACCATGACCGTGACCTCAGTGACCCAAAATGCAATCCCAAACTTCCTTTTCATATAAGCTAACTACCCATAAAGTGTCATTCCAATATCTCATTCCTAACTGAAGTTACTGAGCGGAAACCATTTTTCTATTTTTAGTAACAGTTACCTTGATCTTGATCCCAGTGACCCCGAGTGCAATTCCAAACTTCCTTTTCATATAAGCTACCTACCCATAAAGTTGCATCCAATATCTTATTCCTAACTGACGTTAATGAGTGGAAACCGTTTTTCTAATTTTTAGTAACAATGACCTTGACCGTGACCTCAGTGACCCCAAATGCAATACCAGGCTTTCTTTTCATATAATCTACCTATATCCAATATCACATTCCTAACTGAAGTTATTGAGCGGAAACGAAGTGTGCCAGACTGACAGACGGAGTGCACTCCTATAGTCCCTCCGGTCTATGACCGGTAGGTAGGGGACTAATAAAGACATACCTGCCAGGTTATATTCTCTAACAAACAATGCAGCATTAATATGCAATATAAGTATAACACATACATGATCATGTATATGAGTATAAAATCAGTTTGATGCAACATTTAACATGTCTGCCAGTCGCCATCTTGGTTTACATAGAGTTATATAGTAACACGAGGGTCTGAATCGCTCTTAAGATCTTTGCAAAGATGAAAAAGTGTCAGACAAGCTTATAATTTCATAACAGAATTAAGATCATGCAGTTGATGGTATGCCATCGAAAATTTCCGAGTGTTCAGACCCGGTCATTGTATCAACGGTTTCCAAGTTGTGGCCTAGGGTTGCGGATGAACCGCAGGGCAAATGCTGGTTTGGTGGTTCATATTCATACTGACGTCATTTCGATTTTTTTTCAAATTCATCACTGATATCCGGCAGGTGCCCTCCTGATTTTTCAGGACTTCATCCGCGGTGCGGTAATTCGGTGTGCATATAATCCTAATACACTCAAGTGATATGAAAACGCAACACGGGAATTTCCGCTATATATTGTATGTACAATATGCTGCTTTTAATCGAATGGTACATGGCTACGTAAGACCTTTCCTTTTGGAAAAAATACTAAAACAACAAATAATACAGCAAATAGTATTCCTGCAATGTTTCATTATTCACAGAGTACGCGTTTGGCTCAATCATGTGAGCAAACTTAGGATGCAAAATTTTGCAAACTATTTACGTTAAATACAGTACTGAACTAGCTCAATTTTTCGAAGAGCAACTTCAACATTGATGAATTTCTTGTTACAAAGTGTAGTGTGATTAAAACGTCTACAACATCACAGTTGTGTCCTTTCTCTAGTTAACTGCAACTTTTTTTTAAAAAAAACATCTTGGGATTTCTTTGGAATATTATGTGCAATTAAGTGTGCAGTATATACAATATATAGCGGAAATTCCCGTGTTGCGTTTTCATATCACTTGAGTGTACATTTAGGGATTCACGAACCTTTGGGGACCCTTTTAAAAGTACATAGAAATATAAAACACACATTTGAGGAAAGTTTGGTACTTTTGCCCGACGTGTCTAGATTGGGTCCTCAAACCTGGGTTTTGGTCCCTAGCTATATATATGCAAATCACCTGACCGGACTACTTTTCCCTCCATAATTCCAAGCGCCAAACACGAGAGATGATACTAGTATTGATCGAGGGCGAAAATGGGTTCATATTTTCCGCCATTTTGTGAATGGGTCGGGTACCAGGCAAATTGTGATTACTATTTTGAATGTTTCAGGTACTGTAAATAGTTGGCAGCGCCATCAGCAATAAAAGTGCTTATTTTTCGAGTTGATGGCGTTTTTAGTAGAATTGTTTCATTCATAATATGACAATTATTGGAATGTCCTGAACATCGCAGGGCTGGATGCCATTGCCATTCAGGCCATATAAGGTCATAAAATAGTTCAAACTGGTTCTACCCAGGAAAAGTTGGTGGTCTGCCTCCACCACAAATCAAAGTACCGAAGGTACTGAGAGCATGGTGAACTATGATTTGTGCATCCATGTAATGGAAGGTTTCTTTCCAATCACGCATGGCATGGATGGACTGAAAATGTGTCAACTCTTCTTAATAACAATACATCATTACATGTAATAATACATCAATGCATTGTTTAATGTATCTGGAACTAAGGCGATTAAAACAAGAGAAGGTAAGGTATATACAGGAATAAAGAAGGGAACAAAAGGAATGATTGGTTATAATGAAAATTAATCTTCGAAACGCTTCATCATCTTCACATGTTTTAAAGTGTATCAAAAAACATCACCAGTCATCACCTATCAAAGTTTGAGTCATTAGAAATGAATATAGCGTCAAAAAGGTTAAGACAGCTAATTTTGCCAATTCAAGGGGAGGTAATTCATAGACCCTTTGACCAACATAGCTGAATTAAAATAGGAAACAACCTTGCATTGATATCGACCTACTATGCAAGTATGATTAAAATGAACACGAGTGTAGTCAGTAGTCAGAGTGTAGCTGAATGACAGCCATATCACCCGCTGCACAAAGATTTATAATATACAAATTTAAACATGGAATGTCACTGTAAAATGACACATTCTCCCTGAAGCTTCCATGTTCCAAAAAGTGTGACCTTCAACTAAAAGAACATATGTTTTAAATACAACTTGTAGTAGAGACATACAGACTAAACATATACAAAACATAACTTATAAATATGTGTGCTCATTTGATTTTAATCTCACAACTCGGAGTATCCCTGGTCTCGGGATACCGTTGTTATTTATTCTCACAATTCGGAATACTACTCGTCTCGGGATACCGTTGTAGTTCATTCTCACAACTCGGAGTACCACTGTTCTCGGGATACCGTTGTGATTTAATCTCACAACTCGGAGTGAACATGATGTTCATACACAATTATTTCGTTGTTATATTTTTCAACCATGTATGTGAACGCTACTGAGAATTTCACGATTCATAATTATCACTAATTGTAATTTTTACGTGGATTTTTTTTTAAGTTTAAGTCGGCAAATACTCACCAAAGTCACGGTAAATTTCGCTTACTGCCTTAGGCCTGAACAAAAAGTATTTTGTTTCCTGTCACCCAACCGAATCGCCGTTTTTACCCTCGACACAACAACTTTTACCCCTTCATTTTTGTGTTGCTTTGTTGTGTTTTGGCCTTAACAGAATATAATTCAATCAGTTTTGCATGTAATTTCAAAATTGTAATAAAAGGTAACATATTTGTGTTTAGATCTACTCTTGTTGTGTAATGTATATCTCTCAATGCTAGAGTCATACGTTCGAGTCCCGCTTGTTACGCGTTTGCACATTGAATAATGTTTGACAGCTACTCACTAACGCGCGGCAGGACTGTGGTTCTACAAGTTTATTTCAAAACAGATGAGGTCTACCTCTACCTCTACCAAATTGACGCATAGATAAAAGTCGTAAAAATCTTTAAAAAAATCCCCCCCCACTCTCCACACATACACACACACACAATTTGTTTTCCGACTTAAGTCTAAAAGGGAGTACTTCAGGCCTTTTATGGGGGTCTATATGGTCCGATTTAAAATTGACAAATATTAATATTTTATTCTACATGACCAAAACATAATGAGCGTATAAAAAAAATTATGTGCAAAGAAATTCATTCTGCGCAGTAATACGTGCTATCCTAGGTGACGCACCAGGGTTAATTTTAGCATATTACGTGCGAGTCCACCCTAGCTATAGGATGTTCTGAAACTTTAGACATTAACAAAATGGTTCTAGCTTCACATTTTGATTGATAGTGTTTTCTATCGTGAACTGGAACAATTTTATAATTTAAGCTGTTTCTAGAAAAATTCTGATGTACCCCTTTTAAGACCATTGGGTATGAATTAAACAAACTTTTTTGCATAAAAAAATATAATTAGAATAAAAAAAACTGGGTTCTGCTCAGATTCGAACCCATCCCGCTCGCTTTATAATCCATAACTTTATGGGACTGCCGCTCTCCCGACTGAGCTAATAATCCTTTACAAATTGTGATGATCTATAAGGTATTTATTCTAAAACCGCAGTGTCCGAATGATTTATACCCAGTCAGATTTTGTTGATTTGCATTCGGTCTCGCCGAAACGATCGGCACACGTATTCTGGATTATTTTACGACCGAAACAGTTATTTTAACTTCATAGCAAGGGAGGTAAAGAATTCAGAATATTACACAGCGTACTTCAAAATAAGCTGAAATCGTATTCCGGAGAATAGGCAGCAACAACTTTTTACAGAGGATAGTAGCTTATGCGATAACCATTACTGACCAAACCTATTACATATTATATGAAGACTATAAAGGCCATGTATATTTCTTAAATATATAAATCCAAGAAAGATGGAAGATATGCGTTTGATGGTGTTGCAACAAGAGAAATAAATTATAAAATTAACTGGTTACAAATCTCAATCACTATCCTAGGAGAACAATACAGCGTATGAATATATTTTACGCAAGATCACGTGATGATCATGTGATGATGATGATTGATCTATTTATAGAACGCACAGCTAAACGATGAAACAATAGATGAAATAGCTATATAAATAATATATAACTTAAACAAAGTATCGAGGAAATTATTTGAAATTTCTAAATGACATTACCTTATTTGTATCCGCACTAGAAAAGAAGAAACACCTGTTAAATATGGGTCTTCTTTTTCAGGCAATGCGTCGATTCATCAGTGAGGCTGTAGTTAGGATTCGTGAAAAAACACGGTAACTATAGCTTGGTGAACAAGTTCACCATGCTAAAAATTGACCGTCATATATAACCTTACATGTGTTGAAAATGACGTAAGACACCATACAAACAAACAAACAAACAAAAAAAGGTCAACAAAGTGCAAAAAAAGGGTTGGGGTGGGGAAATGTCCGCTCAATAACTTGAGTAGGTAACCAAACTTTGTGTTTGTGATGTCGTTTGCATTTCTTATTACTTTTGCCTTCTCGTTTGTCTGTTTGCGTGTTTGTTTTTGTGTTTTGTGGTTGACCGTCGTCCTTGAATGCTGCTTTCCCTGTCCGATATTGTTATCTTCCTTGGATACAGTATTTATGGGCAAAATATCTCGGTCAAGTTTGATAA
Organism: Cyrtodaria siliqua; assembly: GCA_037043455.1. NCBI lineage: Eukaryota > Metazoa > Mollusca > Bivalvia > Adapedonta > Hiatellidae > Cyrtodaria > Cyrtodaria siliqua. The sequence goes on from JAWPHD010008151.1 coordinate 14,208, forward strand.
CCAGCCAGATTGCACCAATATTCCCGGAGTTATTGTCCTTCAATTGGTGAAAATTGTTAAATTGACAATAAATAGCGATTTTAATTTTACCAAATATGGATTGAAGGACTTATGGCCAATACATCTCGGTCAAATGTGATATCCAGTCAGATCACACCAATAACCCCGGAGTTATCTGTCCTGTGATAACCAGCAATATCGCAACAGTAACCCTGGAGTTATCGCCCCTTTGTTGGTGAAAACTATTGAAATTGACAATGTCTACTCAATCACTGAATAGATCATTTCCAGTTCAGACCACCGAACAGGCAGGGCGTGTTGCGGTCGTCTGAAGAAAGGTGACCCCGCAACACGTGCCGCTGTCTGGAATCTCCCCAACGTGGTTCAAATTGGGAATCTGAAGCCACGCTGCGGAAACATATTATGTTGTACATATGTTTTTAGTCAACTATATTTTTAACGTGGTCCTAAAGAGGGGCGAGTGATGAAACTTCTACGGAAAACTACCGTTGCCGAGATGCTATTTGCCACTGCAAGCTCCCGCAAGTGGCAAGGAGAACCTATGGCAGCACCACGGGTACCGACGATGGATGTGGGGACTACATAGATTGGGAGGCGCTTCGGCGGCTACGGGACCCCTGCATAGAACTTAAAGACTTGCAGTGGTTTCGGTGAACACATAGACGCCCAACCTATTGAGACTCCAGATTCACGATCTCCACGATGCGAAACTCGAGCCAACACGGGCGACCGGATTGACCTACATGATGGTGGCACTTCTGAAATCTCCTGATTGGCTGAAACCTTCCTAATCTACTTTCGAGCCGGCAATCGGATTGACCTAGTCACAACTGTGCAGGCAATCCGATTGGCCAAAATCTTCAATTGAACTTGGACTTAATTTTCTACTGTCGACGTAATCAACTACCGGCTATCTACAGTCGAACCTCGATAGCTCGAACACCGGTGATTCGAATACCATCGGTAACTCGAATACATTTTCCGGTCCCGACACAACTCCTATATAATTCAATGTAATTTAACCTCGATTATTCGAATATTATTTCTCGAATACCCCGGCTCGCTCGAATACTTTTTACGGTCCGAAGAACCATTTTTGTGTGAATTTAAACCTCGCTTAATCGAAGGTGATGATCCGTTGCCATGCGACATTGGCCATATTAATTGTAATCGACGTGTTTGTATTTGTTTGTAGCAAGTTCGATCATGGTGCGAAGACAGATAAAGTTGGTTGTTAAAGGTGCGAACATTTATGATTGAAAAGCGATAATAGACAGATAAAATTTATGTTTAGTGAACTTCGTTTACTGTTAATTACGATAAATTTCAGACATATTCGGTAAATAAAAAAATAGATTCTAAATAATTGTTTGTTTTTTAATGACTAAAGATTGTCAAAAATATGTACATTTGATGATTGAAAATGATAAATGATTGGCATGCTATTTTTTCTTCTTGAATTTCGTTTCGTCAAGAGGATGGTACTGGCATAAGGATGATATATAATATCCAATGACTGACATGCTATTTTTTCTTCTTGAATTTCGTTTCCTCAAGAGGATGGTACTGGCATAAGCATGATACATAGAATTTGGAAAATAAATCTGAGTTGTTAACTTACCACTTGCATTATGATTTAATCAAGTTAAACATCAAATAGTTCTACATGTTAATATCCTGAATTGTGTATGTATATATTGAATATATGTTTATTGTACGGTGTGACTGGGGGATGGCTCCCCGACCCCCACACACCTATGACGGGGAATTAAACGGGTTTCCTGACAGAAACTCAAAAAAAAAAAAAAAATTACGATAAATTAGGCACGGTTGATTTTCTAATTAAATAATGTCTGTTGATTGGTTTCAATAAAAATAAAACAATAATTAAAATAAAGTTTGTTCACTTTTTAATTAGATAAGAGCATTTCCCGAGTACAAAAAAAGAGTAAATCCGCTTCGTGCGTTTGAACTCGCAGCCCAAACTAAAATTACACTCGCAGTAATAATAGTGTGCGTGAGGATAAAGTGGTCCACAACGCTCCCGACTGAGCTAAGCGGGCTATACATATTACACAATACATACTATGGTTAAAACCTAATGCGCTAATGGCAGTCACGTGATCGCAGAAAAGGTAAATATTGTGGGTCCCACTTTATTTACATATTCATAATTTTGATAGAGCATCATCAAGAAAACTGACCAATCAGTGACCAGAAATAAGAAATAACCAATACATTCTGGTAGGTGATAAACTCGGTCTTTATCCTTGATGTTCAACCAAGTTTACTGTTAAAATTAAGGTATCTACAGTGTGATTCTTTTAAAACCCTGCCTATTTCATACACAGTCATGCAAAATGATTCAATATATGTATATTTTAAAATCAAAATCTTGAAAATTATCATCTTTTTACCCTGCCAAAGATTTTTATTTTACTATAGAACCTAAGGATAAAAACCGAGTAATACAAATGTTATCACCTACTGAAAATAAAACAAAATCTCAACATCTCTGTAATGCAAAATTATGAATAATAATTAAAACTTCTTTTTTTTCAAACTCACAAATGTATTCCTACATACTTCTTAGGGTCTGTCCTCATGTTTTCATGTATACATTTCACTGAATAAAAGTCAGACAGTTATTTGGTTATGCTCAATAGGCTTACTTACGGACAGTGTCCCTTTAAACACAACTGTATAAACAAAAACGTATGTGTAGTAAGATATTTCAACAGTGAATTATGTGCTACGCTATTGTCTATCCTATTCAATTGTATGTACCGAAACCAGTCTTACCTTGTTCTCATTATTCGGACTTCCGGAATGTGTTAAAATCTATTAGTGTGATATTTCTTTAAATAAATGATAAAACAAACACATTACTGCAGTTTTTCTTGTATTTTCAGTGTAACAATTACATGTTATATATCCGTTATGAGGTTTAAACAAACATGCATGAGCATAAAAAAACATACCGAGAACGATACATCACGCACGTAACACGTAACACTATTTCTGGTGGTACACACATTCGGATAGATATTTTGGTTTTTACCGTTACCTCGATGCATCGAAGCCACCGATAGCTCGAACATATCCCTGTGGTCCCGCTGACTTCGAGCTATCGAGGTTCGACTGTACGTTGGATTTCTTCACTTATCATCTACTGCTGCTGTTCTACAGTAAACCACTTTGGACGACGTCCCTACTCCCACACTCCACTCAACTGTAACCTTCTGTTGAAAAGCTCGCCAAAAGGCCTAGTGCCATAGGGCGAGGGTAAACAAAAACGTCTACTCACTCAATCACTGAATAATTCTAACCAAACAGTGACACAATCCTTATAGCCAAACTATCTCAGTCAAGTTCGGTAACCAACCAGATCATTTCAGTAACACTGGAGTTAATGCTCCATTAATAATTGATAATTGATGAAATAGACAATGTTTGCTCAATAACTTAATCAAAATTTAACTTAACTTCGGTACAATGCTTATGATCAAACACGTCTCGATACATTTTGATAACCAGCTAGACTCCACCCTTGTACGACGATACGTATTGCCCCCGTATACATTGACAAAGAAAAAAACAAAACACAAATGATGATTTTCTTTAAACATTGGCCCATGAAATCCCTAAGGCTTATTTCCAAGAGGTCCAAAATTATAATATTTTTCTTTTTCAAAGTACAACAATCAGTAACACGTTACTATGTTTTAGTTGTAATAGCCAGAGAGACCTAATAAGTGTTTCTTAGATCTCTGTAACAGCACACGCGTTGTTCCTCTAAGCTGAGTATGGTGGGGTGGGGTGGAGTGGGGTGCGGTGTGAAGTGGTATGTTACAGGTGGTATATTTTCCAATGGCAATGATGAACAACCTCGCAAACCACATCCCCCTAAAACTCGACAAGCATGTGTCAGTGTGTCTAAAACTATGTTTGAGCACCGGCAGTGGTTCCTGGGCAAGAATGGGACCACTGCTTATCCAGGCAGAGGGTTAAACTGCTTCCGAATTCATGTTCGTTAAAGGTATAAAGTTCATCATCATCCCTGTGTTAATTCAGGTGCTACTGGAGTAGTGGCAGAAAGTGATTAAAACAGAATTCGCAGCAACTCTGCAGGTGAGAAGGTTCTAAGCCCATTCTGCATTTTTGGATGTATATTACTCGCCTAAACTGGTACCTCTGTTATATTGTGCCTTCATATCTCTAGGAGACCAGCACGATTCCGAAGAATGACGGTATTAACCGACTATTTCACGGTGCATGATCGTTTGTCTAGTGACCTTCTTTATTGTGGGATTATTTCCTAATTACGCTTTCTTTTGTAATTTTAATGGTTTCACGGAACATAATGATGCTATGTTCGCCTTATGTACAACCCTGTATCTGTGTTATGTTTGTGAAATCACAGACATATTAACAAACAGATAGGAAACTTCCTATCTTAACCAATGAAGTAACCAAAATATCACGTGGCACCTTAACTTTTCCTTCTATCTCCTCTCTCAGTTATTCACTGATTTTGATGAGAATACATTCAAACGATTCATAGTGAAAATAGCAAAATGGTATTATAATAATTTATGTTTATTTTGAAAGTAAGAAATTGTATAAAAAGATGTTTAAAGTTAAAAATGTCATCATTTTTCGCTTTTCTCTTAAAAATCAAGGTTTTGACATAGTCAAAGTTTCCGTCAAACTCCTTTTTTGCTCTAAATGTAAGAGAAAGAAAATTACTATCATTGGAAAGAAAATTAAATTTGTGATGGTATTTGGCATGAATGAAACTTGTATCTATAAAACTCTTCATAATATGTTTGTTTATAGTTGGGAAATAATTTGTGAAGTTTTCGCACTGTGCCACGTGAAATTTAGATAATTTTCGTAGTGTCCAATCTATTTGTTATTAGGTGGTGAAATCGACACAATTTAGTTTTTTTTTGTGCGATTCTGCTTGGTCAAAGGCGAGCACGGAACATAATGATGCTATGTTCGCCTTATGTACAACCCTGTATCTGTGTAATGTTTGTGAAATCGACACAATTTAGTGTTTTTTTTGTGCGATTCTGCTTGGTCAAAGGCGAGTATTGATCATTTGAACTGCTTTTTTCATTTGCTTATAGACGTTTTTAGATTTTATTTTGAGTTCATTTAATCGACTTTATTGTATTTAATGTTCCGTGTAATAGAAAAGAATAGAAATTATTGCTGCATTGGAAAATCTTACAATTTACGCATTTGATCGAGGCTCCTAATCGTCCTGGATATGGGCACATAATTGGTTCAGCACTCGACCAAAGTACGATGCGTTTCTTTTTTTTCTTCGGATTTCTTCATCGGGTGGGTAAGAGTCTCAGAGCAAACATAATACAGAAGCGCCGGAAGGAGTTAAACATTGGGGCGGTTGTGGTTGGGGGTTGGAGGATTTTCCCCGGAGATTTGTTTTTCGAAATTACCCTGTAAATGACGCATTCTGGTGAATTCTGAGTACTTAATAAATATAAAATGAAATACAAAAGAAGTATTTATAATGTATTATTAATATAGTAATAATAATACTATTTGCATCATCACAAAGTAATAATATACAAACTACTAGTGTATCAATGTCATAAAAGAAAAAAAATCTTGCGCTTGTCTAATTTCTGCATACGTCACACAATGTCATACATGTACTAAAACAAACAAATGGCAAGGCGCACAGCTTAAATGTTCATTATAAAGAACGACGGTAAATCACACACAAAAATATAATTCGAACATCGATTCTCGCGTACTGTATTCTTAAACCTTTTGTGACACATTCAGTTAATTTCAAAATTTCCCAAACGTAACTGCGCGTGATAAAAATATATTGTAAACGGCAGTCTTTAAGAAAATTATTGAAATTTACACTTCGCCGAAAAATGGTTCATTGCCGAACTATTGGGGCGGCGGCGACCGCTGTCATTGCCGCCAAAGCTCAGGCGCCTCTGTTATAAACATCATTTGGTATGTTATTGATACTATTTCAACCGAATATGTCGTGTTGTGTCACAATAGATAAGTTAAGCTCTATTTCACATGTGGAAATGATTAGTTACGAGGCATTTGTTTGTAAATAAATAACTCGAAACTAATCATTACAGATTAAAATCGTAGCTAATCATACTCTTCTTGCCCGTGTCCACTAACAATGTCGTGTAAGATTCTCGCAGATTCCATTTCCTTTAAGAACGATGGCACTAGATTTTGAATTTCATTGATAAGTTTTTCTGTCACACTTCCGTCAAACAAACGTTTCTTGCCTTTCAATTTGTTTCTCTCCTCTGGTTTTGAGGGAGCACGCAGAAATTGTTCAGTGCCGGGCTTAACATGTGTTGTTCGACCCCTCTTGATACTGAAAACGAAACAGGTACAACCTCGCATCATATAATGTATCTACTCGTTTAATAAATTCAATATTATACAGGCCTCTATGTAGTTTATGTTAATGATAATTTTCCATTGCCGAGATGTTGAGATTTCAACTTATTTTTCAGTAAGTTATCAAATATGTGTTCATAGTTTTTTATCCTTAGATTTTATACATTCTCAAAAAAATATAAGAATATCTAGGCTTTAAAACATACTAAAAGAACAAGCCAAACATCAAATTCCTGTATGGCGTATACTTAACTCTAATTGAAATCAACTAACAAAAACGCCGGTAAGCTTGTAAACTTATAAAAAAAAAGCAGGTAATTACCGGCTCAAAGCCTGAGAAATGGCAGGCATGTAATGATAAAGGGCGTTAAACAAACAGACATTCTGAATCAGATAATACATGTAGATTTATTTAAAGCTGTTTGTTTTACTTTTCGCCGATGATACGGTATTATTTAGTAATGATGAGATAGATTTACAAAATGCATTGAACGCATTTGAACTATACTGTAATAAATGGAAACTAACAGTAAATGTCGATAAAACTAAAATCATTGTTTTTAGTCATGGAAGATGCAAAACAAATTTGAAATTTATACTAAATAAAAAAGCTATAGAAATTGTAAATGAATATAAGTATTTAGGGCTGTTTTTATCTCGTAGTGGCTCATATATTGCAGCTAAAAAATACATAGCGGAACAGGGGAATAAAGCTCTTTTCGCTCTTTTAAAGAAAATACGTGATTTGAAATGCAGATTGATCTATTCGAAAAAATGGTTAAACCAGTTTTACTTTATGTTCTGAACTTTGGGGATTTGGAAATATCGATATTATGGAACGCGTCCAGTTAAAATTGTATACGTATGCGTTCAATCTAAATCCTCCACACCTTCCTCAATGATATATGGTGAACTTCGGGTTATGCCACTACATGTCGATATACAAACACGAATTATATCATTTTGGTCAAAACTTATTCGAGATTGTGACGACAATAAGTTATCTTCTTTAACATATTCTGTCATCCTAGCATTAACAGACGCAAAACAGATAAAGTCAACATGGATAAATAATATAATAAACTTACTTTGTACATTAGGTTTTTCGGGAATATGGTTGGTTAAATCAGCAAACCAAAAACTTAAAGACCTTTATATACAAAAATGGATATCAACAGTTGATATATCATCCTCAAGTAACATTTATAGATCTTTTAAATCAAACTTTGGAAAATGTAAATATATAACCATTTTACCAACTTATCAATGCAGGCAATTTATAAAATTCCGTACAAGAAATCATAGACTTCCTATCGAAACAGGTAGATGGAATAGCAAACCAATTAACGAAAGAGTTTGCTTAGTATGTAACACTCAAGATATAGGGGATGAATTTCACTACATTCTGACCTGTAATATTTTATAGAACAAAGGAAAAAGTACTTAAAACCGTATTACTATACACGTCCAAATATATTAAAATTTCAACAACTTATGAGCACAAATAACAAGATATTTTTAATAAAATTATGCAATTTCATTGACGTTATTCTGAAAAATGTATAATTTGTATCGATTTATAATACACATTAAAGCTGTTTTAGCCTATTTTTGTTTATATTACACGTATATTGTAATCATGTGTATTTTGTAAAACTACAAAGTTCTAGAACTGTCAATAGTACATAAACTAAATAGACAGTGACTTTCATTCCATTATGAATGTTTAACTTTATTGTGTGTGTTTTGTAATATTATATTGTTATACACAAGACATAAGAACCCCGACAATACCTTTTCACAGGTTTCATTTTCGTATTATGTGTCAAGGTATAAAAACTGGGGTATCTCTCCACCTGTGTACATGTTGTGCAATATAATAAGGCACATGTTGAATTATGCTACTTTTCCGTGTGATACTAATTATATAATAACTTATTGTTAAACACATAAACATTGAAGTAAGATTCTTAATTTCCTACCTGTAAATAGTAACTCCAGTATCACTGAATCACTGTTGAACTGTTTACACACTGTTCGAAGAAATATCTATAGACAGTACGTCTAAGTCCCGTGCAAATACTGATTTTCATGTAGCTACTAGACCAAAAGATCATTCGTATTGTTTATCCCAACTTAGTTATATGTATGTATTATATACGCCGTAAAGAAATGAACCAACGTTGTATACTGTTATATTTTGATTTGCATGCATCTATAGACCTAAATGTAATACTTAATATTAACAATAATTCAATATTTAATATGTTACTATTATTTGTATTATGATTTAAGTCTATATGGTTAAAGGGAGGGAGACCAGCATGATATATAAATAAATATACACGTGTCTATGCATGCTCAGTTGTCTCCCCTCTGACACCGATGCTATCTCTCTTAACTTACATCATACTTTCTTATTTGACTGTAGATTATTTTGTGAAAACTATCAGTTCTGCTCTGCACTATCATCATTTTCTCTCGCTGTACTACCACCTTTATTTGTCATAACGATTACCATATACAGTTGAACTTGCATTATATATTATATCCATTGCTGTTTTACACATGTAAAATCTTGGAATAAAAGAAATTGAATTGAATTGACAACAAGGAACCTCAAGTTTTATCCAATAGGGCACGTACTAAGCAGCTCTTTTGTCATTGCAATAAAAACGATATCATCTGAAACAGAACATTACAGTCAATACATCATTTAATTACAGGTTACTTCATAATAGCATGGTGGGAATTAATTCCAAAAAGGAATTTGCATTCAAAACCCAAAGTTAGCATCAAAGTTTTGCAATGTCAGTTAGGCGATTGCTCCATCTAATGTTTATTTATATGAAAGCATTGATAAAAAGTACATCTATATTGTAAATAATAAACATGCAAAGCAAACCAAATATCAACACGCGTGGCTAACGTCCATATTGTTCATATTGTTCATATTGCAGATGAACATACCAACCCTTCGATATGTGCGGTATGATCCCGAAGATTGACAGGATTGGCTGAGTGTTCGTGGATATGTGCGGTATGATCCCGAAGAATGACAGGATTGGCTGAGAGTTCGTGGATATGTGCGGTATGATCCCGAAGAATGACAGGATTGCTGAGTGTTCGTGAATTCCTTTTTCTCATTCATTTTTATCGAGCCCGTCTTCAAACCTCGACTTAGCGATCACAATGTCGTCCGGGTGTATATGTGTTTTCACCAAACTTCAACAAAATGCTTCTTTTATGCATCTAACATATTGTGCAAAATTTCGGGTCGCTGTGACCTACTTTCGACAACATATAGATCACGTTCAGTCTCCGCAGTTACGAATGCTTATCTTGCTTCTTTCTCGCAGGATTTTCACCACACTTCATCAGAATGTTCCGTATATGCATCGAATATCATGTGACCTCTTGCTCCTAATGGGATTACATTGGTGTTGGGCAAATCAATCTGGACTTCTGAAACATAAGGCTCGATATGTCGACCGTGGCCTTCTAGTTATTTTCATACACTACACAGTCAAATCCTCCATTTTGATGAATTGCAAAACCATTATATGTTCTTTATCGGAACAGATCTTGTAAAAACCATAAATCAGGCACTGATAAAAGTTGCAAGAATATATAATGGTCTGCTACTTCTCCGGAAAAACTGCAAGGACTTCCTACTGATATGGTCATTACTCATATTGAACAGCATCAAGCTTCTGTTCCTTCTGTGTCATTAATTGTTGTTTCATGCAAATTTCATGTTGAACAAGAACATCACATATAAACATGATAAAGAACTAACGTTGTGGAACTGCTCTGAAAGGATATATATTACCTCTTTTCTCAGATTTGGGTGATGACAATTTATATTTATATGCCAGCCAATTTAAAGCAACCTGCTGTGTGCTTTGTTTTTTGTAATCCCGTATGTAAACAAAAAGTGTTGATTCTTATGGATGGCTGGAGATATACAATGCTGGTTCTACCCAAGAATAAGTGGGTGGTCAGCCTTTACCACAACCAATTGACCTCCATGCAAAGCCTAAAATATGCTGAACAATGATGTTAAGTGACGTACATCAGGCTTTGAGGCTAAAGTGGATTAATAAAATAAAAAGCTATGAAATTTAAATCGTGAAATGGTTCAGCAATATAGATAGAACATTAGCAGTTTCTTATAATACAGCGCAATAATTAATAATTGTTAATTAATTAATTACAACCAGTCCTTTTAGTTCTCAGAGTAATCACCATAGCTGTGACACTTTGGCAATATTTACACATGACGCTCGCTTTGCCAGACATTGCATTTTTTTTACCGCCAAGATTAAAATAGCTATCCCTGACGCGTAACCATAGTTAGGAAATTCCTTATTGGGGTCTTTTATTTATATGCATTTGAATAATTCTAAAAGCAATACCAATCCTGATGTACTCCCTTTATAAACCAAACAAAATAAAAAACAAAAAACAAATAGGTGTTAGGGTAAATTATTACATTAAAACAACTCTTCCGACAGCTTATGAGGCAGTTCATTCTTTTTCATTGACCGAAAGCACAAACACATCATATGACACCCTTCTAACACTTTCACTGAAAACAGAAATTGGTTAAATAAAAAGGAAGCTAAAATCAGTATTTTAGTAATATTCCAACAGAAAAGTTTGTATGCCAACAGAATTGTTTGTATGCCAACAGAATTGTTTGTCAGCTAAAAATATCTAATATCTTCAAAATATCATCTGATTTAATGTAAATTAGGGGTTAACGTCATTTTTGAGCACATTTTAGGCTATGTATGATCATCTATATTTAGTGTAGACCACCCACTCATTCTTGGGTGGGACCAGTACTGTATACCGCACAGCATCTGTAAGAATCAACACTTCCTCACTTACAAGTCACCAACATGTACCGGGGAGATTCGAATTCCAACGGTGGGAGGCGAGAAGGTGAATTTGGTTTAACGACCTTACAGCATAACAATCATGAGTCAAAATGTCTTTCCACAAGACCCCACAGTCTGCACTAGTTAAATTAAACGTGTAAACAGACGAGAAAAAGGTAGTACACTCTGCTGGGTTTGAACTCAAAACGCTCGCATGCACAGCGGACACTCTGCCATATCGCCACAAAAGCTAGGTCTATGGCGAAACGGTAGTAACGTGCTTATAAACATCTGTTTACACCAACTGAGTCCTACTACATTCCTCCATCCTTTAACTTTATTTTTGTTTCACTTCTTCCACGCGACCGAGTACTTTGTTTGGGATATTTTCTAACGCCTCCTGTTCCAAGGTCTGTATTTTTGGAAACTCGAAAACAGCCTCGTCCTCTGTCATCCCCTCGAATGATTTTAAAACCCCCAGTGGCCTACTTTGCCACTGACCGTTCCAAGGCGGTAGCCCTATTGTCAACCCTTTTGTGTTTGTGATGTCGTTTGCATTTTTTATTACTTTTGTCTTTTCGTTTGTCTGTTTGCGTGTTTGTTTTTGTGTTTTGTGGTTGACTGTCGTCCTTGAATGCTGCTTTCCCTGTCCGATATTTTTATCCTTTTTTATAGTCAACGCCAACGCCAACGCCAACGCCAAACTGGTCTTCTGGGACTGAGCCTTGGCCTACCTTATGGTATGCGGAGGGAGTTAAACCTGGCAAACTCTGGCGTCGCTCTGTCCATGCCATCGACTCGCCGCAGATGGTTCTCCATCTCGGTTTTGACGGAATCGCACTTGGTCATGGGGAAGTGGAAACATTTCCTGCCGTCGCGAGCTGTCCTGGCGGTACCTCTCGGCTCTCTCGCCGGGCGATATACTTATATAGGCATTGGACAGTCTGGTGGTGCTGTGCAAGCTTCCTTACGTCCTTCCCGAAAACGTCTGCAGGCGGTCATGACGCGGGTCTTTTTGGCGCGTGGTGGCGGGTCTCATCAGTCCTCTCCTGGAAGAGAATGATAAGACTTTAGACATGTCAGCAATGGACATTCAACGGGACATGGAATAAACGGAAATTCAACGGGACTTCACTGTGCCTTCGTCTCTAGATAGACTTGACATTCAGTGACATTCATCGGGACTTCACTGTGCCTCAATCTCTAGGTAGACTTGACATTCAGTGACATTCAGTTGGACTTCATTGTGCCTCCGTCTCAAGGGACATTTTGGACATTTAAGGACATTCAGGGGGACTTCAATAACTTTCACCCACTTGTTCGATTGTACATATCAATACCTCGATCGATATATTTTCCCAAACCCTGACGAATAAAGTTAAGTTGTTTATGTTGGGAAGATTATTGAGTATTCTACGATTTGCGATACTCTGTAAATCGGGACCCTGACCACAAGAATGCTTTGTGATATTCTGTAAAGCAGGACCCTGACCACATTTGTTTGTGGTCATGGTCCTTTTCTTACCCGTGCACGTATGCACGTGTTTCTTTGTTTATTGTGTCAGCCCCATAAACTGTACGGCTATCGATCGCGCTATTCAAAAGTAACTAGCATTAGTGGAACGGGATTTACCTAAAAGACGTGCGCACGTGGCTCAATTCATTTTATTTAATAAAACCAATGCTGTTCTACGGGGTTTGGTGAAAGACAGACTTGACATTCAATGACATTAAGCAGGACTTCATTGTGACAAGTTGGACATTCATGGACATTCAGTGGGACTTCAATGTGTTTACAAGGGACTGGACATTTATTCACAGGGCTTAGACTATAAAAATAGCAATAACATGTACTCACATCATTCTCCGGTATGACTGGCCTCTTCAGTCCGGCGGGGGATCGCGGAGGGCATCCTGGTCGTAGACGATTGGGCTGCTGGACGGTATTTCTGGGTGGGAAAACGGGCGGTAGTCCTGGGTAGATGGCATGTGGGTAGCCGCTGACTCACCGGGCGTGCACACTGCAGCCTCCTCCTCGGACTCATTTCTATCATGAGCGACTCGTCCTCCGAGTCTTCGACGGTTAGGGTTAGGGTGGAAACAATTTAAAAGTTAAAACGGCTTAAACAATTAAGACCAGTGATTTTCAACTGTTCAACTGAATGATCAATCTATTATTACTTCTCAAAATCTTCAGAAGCCCTTACCATATAAACCTTTTATAACTTATATCGGTGAAATATATATTCATTCATATAAAATTAACATACATGTACATGTATAATTACCATATATTAACTAGTTTTTTATGTTTGTGTTTTATTAAAGTATTTTTACTGTAAGCATGCACCCTAATTATCTCACCCGATATACGCATTGCGTGTCAGAGCTGCAGACCTCGTCCCACATGGAATCGACACCATGGTGCGGCATATATGTTGGATTTTTCATCAATCATCCATCTCCCAATATCACATTACATGTGTTGGACATCCCGGGACTTTAAACACTAGTTATTGAATTTGTGTTCTGCTGTTATGTATGTGTTGATTGTTGCACGTTATACATGCAGTGTTGTTTTTTGCTGATTTATAGCCATTATTCGGTCATGTTTCCAATGCCAAAATATATTTTTTTCCTCAATTTTGAGACAAAATGGTGGAAGTGTGACAAGTATTGAGTACGAAACGCTTTTAAATGCCTATGTTGACCTCGGTGTACTGTAGATACAATTAATACAATACAATTAAAATGAATAGTTCACTGTACTTTTCCCAATTTTATGACAAATCGCGCTAAAATTCTCAATTGCGACGGTATGGGTTATGTTCCCAAAGTATAGAAAAACACTGTACATCTATAGCAGCTTGAAGCTGGTTCAGGTTATGCGTTTGACGTCGTCTGGTTCAGGTTACACGTTTGACGTCGTTCAGGTTACACGTTTGACGTCGTCTGGTTCAGGTTACACGTTTGACGTCGTCTTAGACACAATCTTCGTAAGTGTCTTTTCAAATGTCGATAACTTTCGAGAATAAATAATTAGTGGGTAAAATTGCATTCACTCACGCGTGCATTATATATGGGGCTGTTTCCCCCCTTTTGGTACGCAGTATTCAGGCCAAATTTAGAGAGTATTATATTATACTGGTACCCACGGCCCGGTTACCAGTACCTACAAATTACGCTATTTAGTATTCAGTACGCATACAAAATAGGTACATGCCTTTAAACTATGTTTTCTATGTAAAAAAAAATGTTGAAATCCACAAAAATCGTAGGACATCGTATTTAGATTTCATGATTGACCCCAAAACAGCAAAACGGTGAGATACAACCTTTAATACAGTTTTATGTTTTTCTTCATCAAATGGGTCGGTTAACAAGTTCTGCCAACATTAGTTTAAACCCTTCCCAGCGAGCCAAAAAATTTTAATTCACAGAATTATTTAAGTATGCGAACAAATGTTGTGGAACTTGTGACTAGCCTATTTTGCAATGTGTTCAATGGGCTGATTTTCACCGGTCTGACACCTAGATGGACAAAATGCCTTTTTCTTATTAATGGCCATATCCAGCTGATTTTTTCCTGTGAACGCTTGCATCTGAGTGAGAAAAAAAAGCTTATGTTTACTTTTTGAATTTTGCAATAGAACATATTTTCTTTCAATTAGAATAGAATGTGTATGTTTTAGGATGAAATTTGGGGGATCCTAGTGATTTGGAGTGGCCCTAAATAAGTAGGCTCTCAAGTGTCTTTAAGTGGATTACTGGCAATTGGTAACAGATCTGTCACATTTCCTACAATAAATGGAAATTTTATTATTTTAAGGTACCGTATGAGGCTAAACTCTGAAAATGTATCGGCACTGACATTTTGACATGACGCGACTCTAGGAAGAGTCCTCCTTTGTATTGAAAGCTTGAGAACTTGTACATTTTGTACGCGATGATGGGTTTTACAATCTAAAACTTTAATATACAGAAATCTGTGGAATTCAGCATTTATTTTAATTTTTTGCTAAACATTGTGTAAATCCTACTCATTTTTATTCATTAATTCAGATAAAATCCCTATGCAAGGGCATACAATTGTAATTTAACACATTAATTTGGCTTTTTGTTAGAGATAACAGTATAATCAACTGAAATATATACTATTCTTGTGTGTTATTCAGTTTGTCTTGCAGTTGCCTAGACTTAAATGTATTAGTTGGCTTTTACACTGCTACAGGCATATGGGGTAGGCTTAGTTTTTGAGTCAATACTTTAATTAATTACTTTTGTTTGTTTATTCTGGCTTGTTA
Organism: Cyrtodaria siliqua; assembly: GCA_037043455.1. Classification (NCBI taxonomy): domain Eukaryota; kingdom Metazoa; phylum Mollusca; class Bivalvia; order Adapedonta; family Hiatellidae; genus Cyrtodaria; species Cyrtodaria siliqua. Next base: position 29,836 of record JAWPHD010008151.1, read on the forward strand.
TTGCCAAACTGTATACTTTATTGGACATTGTGCATGTAAATATGCTCCAAAGCAGCCTTATGGTCTATTTTGTGTCTCAAAATTGTTGGAATTGAACAGAATGTCTGTTTCTCCATGACAAATGAAGAAAATTCATGCATGAGTGAATTTGATATCCGCAACCCACATTATATGTATATTTTAGTTTGGTATATATATTGAAGACAATGTTTGAAAACTTTACTTAATGAAAATATAGCAAACGATTAATTTATTATGCCATTGTTTCTAGTTTGGTATAGCGCGTCTTAAAATCCTTGATTTCTATTAGCAGAATGGTTCTTTGAATGCAGGAATTGAACCGAAAAGATAGTAGGTCCTTTCAAAAGCATCTGATTTTCCATTCGGTTAATCTTATTGGTCAGTTAGATGTATTCGATAAATATTTTTGACAAATGTCGCGACTCATTTAGGTGTTTGACCAGTCAGGAAGTACTTCCGGGTCGTACGATGCTAAATAGTTCCATGAAAAAATCCAAAGTTTCTAGTTTTCCGGGACTTTCCGCTACGAAAAGGAGCCATAAAATCTATATTTGAAGCATTAAGAAAATTATTTTTATATATTTAGAAACATACTAATGAAATATGTTTGGAGTAAAAAAAAATAGTTAAATCAAACTTCAAATTAATTTTTTGTCAATACTTTTGTGTTTTGACTCCATTTTGACCATACGAAAAGGACTTTCCGTCTACGAATAGGAGTCATAAAATCAATATCTAAAGCTGTATACACATTAATTGTATATATTAAGAAATAGATTATTAGAATATGTTTGCTTTGAAGAAATTAGTTAAATCAAACTTTAAATGAATGTGTTGTCAATACTTTTGTGTTTTGACTTCATTTTGGCCATACGAAAAGGACTTTCCGTCTACGAAAAGGAGCCATAAAATCAATATCTAAAGCTAAATGGGTGTTGTTTTTATATATTATCAAATAGATTAATAGAATATGTTTGCATTGAAAAAATTAGTTAAATCGAACTTTAAATGAATTTGTTGTCAATATTTTAGTATATTATGACTCTCTTTTTACCTTACGAAAAGGACTTTCCTTCTGCGACTATGTCTTCATGTTAAAGCTGTTCGACTTTTATACCTACTTATTATGTAAATTACCTAAGTTCGAAACGCAGTTAAATGTCATTCATAAAATCATTAATGTGTATAGAAACATATACACACAAACACAAAATAAACATGAAATACAACTTATAAAATTTAATTCCGTGAAGAATACTTCTGTGTTTTTATTCTGTCGTATTGCCTCACGAAAAGGAATTTCCGCAACTGGGCTGTGCACACTTTCTTTTTCAACTGAGTATAGATACCTTTACTGTATTGGTATATAGTCACCAAACTCTTAAGAACTCAGTAAATATATGTATTAGTAATGAATGACATAAATGGGGAAATTTATATACAAATAAATGTGTGTACTATCATTTCATGGAACAAGTCTCTATTATACGAAACTTTCATATGTACTTATATATCTACTTATTCAGCCTTGGGTCAGAGTTTGTAGTCAAGAGATTGATGCTACATCTATTGTCGTATATTTTATATATGACTTTATATTAACTTTTATACGTACATGTTCAGTCTGTCTATATTATTTTAATTATTCATTGTGTTCATTTCAGGAGATGAAACGTAAAGACGTCACGTCATAAGTTGGAGCTAGTTTCCGTCACGCCAACATAACGTCGTTTTTTTACGTTTGACGCTGCAAAATAACGTCAAGATATAAAAGTCTGCCGTGGTTTATATCAGGTTAATCATTACATTGTATGTTTCGGTATATGTTTTTCTAACTTAGAAAAAAAAGCAACATTATTTACCACAAACTTTCCTTTTAATTTCACACGTAAGTATTACCCGGACAAATTAGCCTGTGCCTGACCTTTACATAAAGATATTTGAGGCGTAACCCGGGAGAGATACCCTCGGGGCTATGAAAGCGGTAAAGGCCGAAATCAATCACCCCGTCTCCGACGCAGCTCATGATTAGGATCTACACTGTTTGATAAAAAGACAAACAACCGTTAAAGTTAATGAAATTATGCAAAGATTAGTAAGATCATGTTAATTTGTCCGGGTAATACACACCTGGTTCTATTCAAATATCACGATCGTCTATTACTTCTAAAATGTGTAGGTGGTCATCCTCAGATATTGTCAATTTCGTATGTGGTTTGGAGCTGACTTCTAGAATATATATTACTGATAGCGCTGGAACAAGTGCTGTGTGTTTATTTAAAAGTGTGTTTTTCAGGGGTAGTTTGGGGGATTTTTGGTAATATTTCCCGCTTATAACAGACGTTCCTGCATTCCAAGTCGTTCCCCAAGCGTCCGTCTCATCATTTTTCAGCACATATGTTTTGAAATCCGCTCGAACTAAATAATAATCATAATCAGGATCGTCACACAATACGGCAAAAACAGTTCCCTTGTTTACCAAATCAGAGATTGGAACAGTCACCTCAGGGCAAATATCATTTTGGCCATCCGATGATTTTGCTGTTTTAGATACGATTGTCTGTGCTGTACCAATTATGTCCACGTTGTTACATTTTTCTGTGTAACCTATAACACAAGTATCACAGTCGTAACAGGAGAGAATTCTAGTGTGAAGAATTTTGTCTTGGTCGTTGTGAACGATAACTTGGTGCGTTGATCGTATTCCTTTTATTGGCTTGTAAAACCTGTTTATTTCTCGGTCAATTTGGTCACAGTACTTGATAATTCTTTTTTGGCATTTGTTGGATTTTGTTTCTTGCAGTGTACTACTTGCAAAGTTATAGAAATCTTTTGCGTTTTGTATAACAGTCCTTCCTCTCAAGATCGCCAAGTCCGCTTGTCGCTTTATAAACCCCCCAGCAGCGTCTTGGGGACCCTTTGCATGGCTTGTTTCATAAAAATTGCGGATAATGGTTTTGTATCCAAACTCGCGCACTGATGTACACAGATCGCCATAACAGTTTTTACTCTTATATTGCGCTGCACAGCCGTCACAAAATTCATGCATTACTTCAATGCTGTAAGATATTGACCGAAGATACTCTGCAACTTCTTTCTGTACTCGATGTGTGAAATAATGGTCATGTTGCTCGTCTGGAGAAATAGCAAAGAACTGTTCAGCGACTATCTCAGGTTTTTCTGCTGTACTAGTTACCCCATCAACTTCTAAAATAGCATGCCGATAAATCAAAGTGACATGCAATGAAACTTCCGTCTTTTGAAAATAGCTCGACTGTATCTCTACCTTTTCGTTACATTGATAGTTTTCCGAGTAATCATGTATTGTAATGCAGTGATTTGCGGGGAGAGTCTCTAACACGTTTGATAAACTGGTGTGCTGGAAATGTTTTTAGTAGTTTTATCATATGCTGAAACAAAACTCCAGGTTTTGTACTTCGTTTTGTTAGTAACAATTTACGAGTTGTCCCGCGCTTGGTTTTAACCTCTTTGTACTCAAAGGCTTCCCAGGTGACATCAGGCGCAGTCTCGTCAGTTGACAACTCCTGTTCATGAAACATAGTGTCCCGAATGCCACAGTTTTTACATTGTCGCTCAAGACAAATTTTACAGAAGAGTCCATCTTTGTCTGGTTTACACAATGTGTCCTTACACATATCATACATATTTTCATACATCCTACATTTGTCACTTGTCACATGCTTCTTTCTGAAATCCATACAATATTTGAATAAAGACTTCATTTCAAGATGATATCTGCAACAGCAAGTAACACGATCCTTAGCCCTAGCTTCGCGAACGAAGTAAGGTTTACACCTTTCAAATGTTCTTTGAGAAACACGAATATCTGGATATTTCTCCTTAAAATCAACGTATGCTTCAGTATGAGTTTTACGCAAGATGTAAACTGGGTGACTGGAATAACACTTTACGCCAATACGTACGCGTTTTATATCATTTTTGTTTCCGGTTGGGTGAGAAATGTCTGGGGAATACCAGAAATCATACATAAGTTTTTTATCGTAATCGCTTAAACTAGTCTTTCTCAATTTTCGTTTGGTGTAGTTGAAACACGATGACTCAGAATGAGACACTTGTGTGTGGATTCGGTGCCCTTTGGAAATGGTTCTAGCAGGTAATCCAAGTTTCTCCGCCAGTTTTAGCTTACACCTCTGTTTTTTCACAGAGTCGCCGCATACAGACGACATAATGGCATTAACCTCTGTTCGGAATTCGTCCGATCTCTTTCCTTTCTTTTTCGATAGGGAATCTCGTAGATCCATTATCACTGCATCCGTCAACTTCCGGTCATCGATGTCGTCTGGTGATGATACAATGTTCGACTTTATCAGAGACTGAACAGTTGGCGATTTGGAGCACTTGAGATATGCGGCAATGGTAGCGGCTCTTTTTGTTGGTGTTGAAGGGAGAGACTGTTTAAACCTTCTTAGAGATCTTAATTTGTTTTGTCTATTTGGAAACTTTGCGATGTCTATAGAAGTACTTGTAGTGTTAGATTCCGCCTTTTTCACACGCCAACGGCGTTGATATTCTGTAGCCTTTCTTGTTTTATCTTGTTTTGCAGAAGTTTTAAGTTGTCTAGATGTGCGTTTCCTCAGCGCTTCTTTCGAATTTGAGTATTCTGAAAAGAAATTGAACTTCGATAAGTATTGAACGGCCACAAGACCGTATTGCTATCCTTTGAAAGGCCGAAAGTTGTCGTCTGTAAGATCCTGATAAGACGCTGATTACTCGACATCTGATCGGGATCGAGGTTGTTTGCAAAAGTTACTTCGATTACGTTACTTACGATCCAGCCCTCCAAAGAATACCAGACGCAAAAACACAGATACTCTTAACACGCTGCAAACAGTGTAGATCTAAGATCAGCTACTGCGTTCTCTGACGCGGCGTATATGGAGAACTGTTTCTCATCATGATCTACATCATTATGCATTTGTTGCCGCAAATGACAAATTATGCAAACGCTTGTCAGACTGCGTTCACGACGATTTCGACAAACGATAAGCCGTGGTCACGATATTACTAAATCTCGCCAGTTGACAATTCCGTTTGTTAATCCATTTAATCCTACGGTCCCGTAAACAGGACTTAGGCAAACAGTGCAGACACAGATCAGAGCTCCTTCAGAAGCTCTCTGATCTTCAGGAGCTCTCTGATCTGGGTCTGCACGGTATGCTAAATCAATAAATAATCAGTTGTATACCAGTTTAAATACATTTGCTGAAAATCCCTCTTAATGCAAAATGTGTTCCAACAATGATTTGTGCGAGTTTATATGAAAAACATGGGGGCAAATGGGTTAAACAATATTTTGCTAGAATAGTAATTTATGTTGTATCATGTAAATAACAAGACTACGGGTTTTTCTAATCCTCAACAACATTTAACGAAATACCGGTAAATAAGTCGTGGCCACGAGATAAATAGCAAGAGTGTTCCGACAGACAGAGAGAAAAAGACAGACAGACAGACAGACAGACGGACCGACAGACGGACGGGCGTCTGTCCGGACGGAAGGACGGACGGACGCACAGACCGACGGACGGACGGACGGACAGACACCTGACAAAGTGACCGCTATGTGTCCTCCTGTGATATCAGGTGATACAAAACTGATAAGTATAAAGTTTACCTTTCCCTTTCCGTCCATTCTTTTTGAACCAGTCTGCCTTTTGTCGTCGTCTCTTTTCCTTCTTCTCGTAAATTAGACGTTTTATCCTTTCATTTTCGGACTTGTTTGCTGCAATAATAAATAGATGTACATGTACAATGTTATTTCGTAGATCTATTCGGGTTGGTATAAAATGGAAACTCTCGATATTTTATACGCAGATATTTGCGTTAGATCTCTACCGCATTTTTGCTAGTAGGCCCTAGATCTAATTAAAACATTTGGTTTTGCAAACTGTGTAGATATAAGTCAGACTCTGGATGTGATACGCGGGATTTGATCAGATTCTGCATTGTCTGACGATCATTATAGTTTATCAGTGTCTTATCAGGAACCGATACAAACAGTGTGTACCAAGATCTTACGGCGAGGTAGCTAATGCGGGTCTACACTAGTTGCAATTTTTACATGCTCTCAATCAGTGACGTTAACGTCATCGTTTGCGCCCTGTGGGACATTTTGCTAGACATCGTAAAATGTTTATAACTATGTAATAATTTGAGCAATTTCTATACAGACTACATTTTTCGACTCATGAGAAAATATACATTTTAATTCTGTAATCGAAAACAAGGCATAAATCTCAAACATAATTACAACGAACCACAACAATAAATTTCAGTTTTTTTCACCTTTACTCAAAAGTACGGAGCTGTTTACGGACATTTTGCTAGACATCGCAAATCAACAGTATATTCCCATATGTAAAGAAAAGCTAAAAAAAAAGACATATATTCCGAATTCGCATGAAGGAAACATTTTTGTGTACAAATATTGTGAAAATACGTTATGATCTAACATATTCAGAAAATATTGAATGTTCTTACCCATTCCGTGGTACGTCGATTTTCTTCAATCTCTACACGAGTTTGATATTGTTAAAAATCGATTTTTCCGATATTTCGTTTGATAAATTTTGTTTTCCGGAAATGACGTCGAAAGAACGTTACTGACGTCAGCCGCACGGGTAAATTGGGCATTGTTTGGCGCGTTTTCGATGTTAAGCAAGCAATTTTGCAGCAAAACAGTGTAAGTCGGTGTGACATCTCTACAACGAAATATGCGTTTATCAAAATTATTTCGAGCCATTAAAATCTTCAACTGGTGCGTATAAAATAATAAAACCTACATAGTGCATTAGAGGACTTTTTCTTCTTTCTAATGATGTATAACATGTCATAATTTCTATGAAAACACTCGGCAGCTGTGCGATGTAAAGTGAAAAGGTAAAATGAAAATGAAAATAGCTCCAACTTATGACGTGACGTCAAACGACAACAACACTGACTCATTATAGATGTAATATTTCCGAATGAAAATTTATCTTTTACATAACTTTAACATACCAATTATTTTAAACAAGCATAATACAAGACAAAATTAAGAACTTATCATACGATGTATGTATTACTTGAGTGAGAGTAGCATATACAGTATTTTTTTTAACAAATGTAATGAAAGAAAAAGAGAGAACTTTTCTGCAAATGAAATGAAAATAACATATTATTGAACATTATGTGAAGTACCATAAAATGGAGATTATTTGAAACAAAGGTGTAGTACAATTGACATAAATAATTGTTTTGCAAACTAAAATAACAACCATTATATACACAACGTATCGTGTTTTTTTTCAAAAAATGTCACGCAGATATTCATTCATACAACTAATATTTTTAGTCGGGGCGTTGGACACCAGAGCCAGTCGACTTGAGGTCGACTGTTCTATACCGACGGATCCTAACTTATTTTTTTTCAATACATGTTACGCAGATATTCATAATTTTTTTTATTTTTTTCAATAAATGTTACGCAGATATTCATACAACTAATATTTTTTGTCGGGGCGTTGAACACCAGAGCCAGTCGACTTGAGGTCGACTGTTCTATACCGACGGATCCTAACTTTTTTTTTTCAATACATGTTACGCAGATATTCATACAAACTAATATTTTTTTCAATAAATGTAACGCAGATATTCATACAACTAATATTTTTTGTCGGGGCGTTGAACACCAGAGCCAGTCGACTTGAGGTCGACTGTTCTATACCGACGGATCCTAACTTATTTTTTTTCTCAATACATGTTACGCAGATATTCATACAAACTAATATTTTTTTTCAATAAATGTTACGCAGATATTCATACAACTAATATTTTTTGTCGGGGCGTTGAACACCAGAGCCAGTCGACTTGAGGTCGACTGTTCTATACCGACGGATTCTAACTTATCTTTTTTTTTCAATACATGTTACGCAGATATTCATACAAACTAATATTTTTTGTCGGGGTGTTCAACACCAGAGCCAGTCGACTTGAGGTCGACTGTTCAAGTCGAGGTCGACTGTTCTATACCGACGGATTACTCTATTAATTTTCTTTTTGCGAATATTAAAATCATAAAACACATTCATGTAGTAATATTCTACTGACTTATTATTAACATGTGTCATCTGACATTAAATCTCTAGCTCCTCCCTCTATAGATCGAAACAACTGATACCATGTGGCATCCCAATAACCAATTAACACGTGCCATTATGAAAACCATTCAACGCACGACATCTGTGCCAATCAAGACGCGTGCCTTTTATAATTGAATCAGCATATGAGAAGTTTCAGTAATACTACATTTTTCATGTATTGATGTTTTTTATAATGGAATAATTGGGAATATTTAACACTTATAGGCATTCGGATAAGACTGAACTTTTAGAAAAAATATATCATTGAGAGAATTTAAACAAACAAAAGAGACACACACGGCAATATGGATTTGTTTTGTGATAATTGGTACAATAATTAATCTGTTATTGATAAATATAGTTGTTTGTTATTTTAATCACTGTAACGTTAAAAAAATCCGTTCATTATTGCTATGTGCATCTTTTAAGAAAGAAATGGAATATACAGATACATACCTCACAGCAAATACAATCCGTTTTACATTTTTCCGAACACAAATAACTACGTTTTCCCATTTTTAAAATAATAGAATAGAAGAATATTTGAAGCCATCCGTTATATATGAACTAAAACAAAATAATTACATTAGCTTAAAAATTAAAGAATTGTAATGCACATTTATAACAAGAAATATCAAAGATGTTTGGCGGAAATAACAACTTACTGGTGATAATTATCTGTTGTTCCAATGACGTCTAATCCTATAATTAAATCAAGTAGCTGAAATACCGACGTGATCATAAAGATGTGATAATCCAATCAACGTCAATCAAAGGAAAAAGCGACAAAACTGTCAACTGTTTGTACAAGACAAACAATTAATTTAACGTTTGATTTCATTTTTTTTTTCAATTTTCAATTTCAATTCAATATTTTATTCGGCATAACATTTACATGTTTATTGCCTAAACAAGGCGGAATACAATACACAATATTTCAGAGAAGAGTACAAACAAACATACATACTTCATTTAGAGAATGAATATATATATTTCAGTGGAACATTTATAATTATTACGTTCTATCAAAGGCATTTTATCACATGTTATTACCATTATCAAGATTGTATTTGAAAAGCATTTATATTTAAAGACTTTAGAACAATGCATAGAAACTCTGACTACCGTTACATCCATTAACCATTCATTTATCCGACTAATAAAATTTAAGTTGTTTATCCGTTTACCCATTAAATACAATTTATAATTTGCTTCACGGACCTCACGCACTATACAAATCACTCCGCTTAACTTTGAGATCACGAGGAATTAGTGACAAATACTATGTGACTATGTTACACATAACGAAAGGATATTACCACTTACGTTATCAATATTATTGTGATTATTAGTCAAGGATTAAGTCTAATTCTGATTGAATGGATGTAACGTAACCAACATGTAAGTATTTATAAGAGAACAAATTAACATCATAAATCATTTATAGAATACATGATAATAACATAACATTTTTTTTTTCAATATTCTATTAATCTGTTTCTTAATATAACATCTCTATATATTTTCAATATTCTATTTATCTGTTTCTTATTTCTTAATATAACATCTCTATATATTTTCAATATTCTATTTATCTGTTTCTTATTTCTTAATATAACATCTCTATATATTTTCAATATTCTATTTATCTGTTTCTTATTATATAAACAGAATTTGTATAACACTTTAAGATCTTGATTTTTTGACTTCTTTTCGTAGTTGAAAATCCTTTTCGTATGGTAAAAGGAATGTCAAAACACAAAAGTATTGACTATAAATTCATTTAAAGTTCGATTTAACTAATTTTTTCAATGCAAACATATTCTATTAATCTATTTGTTAATATATAGAAACAATTTGTATAATAATTTTTAGATATTGATTTTATGACTCCTTTTCGTAGACGGAAAGTTCTTTTCGTAAGGCCAAAATGGAGTCAAAACACAAAAGTATTGACAAAAAATTCATTTAAAATCGGATTTAACTATTTTGTTCAACGCAAACATATTCTATTAATCTATTTGTTAATATATAAAAGAATTTGTATTAAGCTTTAGATATTGATTTTATGACTCCTTTTCGCAGACGGAAAGTCCTTTTCGTATGGTCAAAATGGAGTCAAAACACAAAAGTATTGACAAAAAATTAATTTGAAGTTTGATTTAACTATTTTTTTTACTCCAAACATATTTCATTAGTATGTTTCTAAATATATAAAAATAATTTTCTTAATGCTTCAAATATTGATTTTATGGCTCCTTTTCGTAGCGGAATCTCCTTTTCGCGAAAAGGACTCCTTTTCGCACTTCAGGCCTACCGGGCAATCAGCATTACATTGCTTCATGCATATCTTACAAGGCTGTTTGGCACAGGCATTTTGAAAATTTAAATTCGCTTTTTAATATTACATCCGTAAAACAGACGATATTGAAACATACAATTTGCTAACTAAATAATATAATTGCAAAGTTGTTGTTTTCTAAGGATTAGAGTGCCTCTACCATATGGGCCCCCGTGAAGAATCCCACGTTGACCCGGCATTATGTCTGCACTTTTCATCGTTGTGGTGTGTAGGTTGTATCTGTGTGATGTGATGACTGCGTCGGTTCTATTGTTGATGTGTTGATGGTTGTCGCTCTCGCTCTATGTTGTTTCGCTGCGGCGGTGATGTGCTGTCTGGAGTGGTGCTGGCCTACATCCGCTAGGTGGTGTTGTTGCCTACATCCGCTACTGGGCCGGGGTCCTGTCTTTGGGCCACCCCGCCTCTGCAACCTGCGTCCCCGGAGGCCTCAAGTTCTATAGGCACGCAGGTTGCTGACTCCGTTGCTCCATGTACCTCGCAAGGCTTTCCCAACGTTGAATCCGTTAAGCTGCTGAGTCGTCGACCACACATTCGATATATACATAGCCCATATATGCCACACCAAACATTCGGGGGGTTCCACATACAGACTGTCGACGCTCAGCTAACTTCTTCACCTCGATGGTTGTTCCTGGCGATGTTCCATGGCGGGCGGGACAACGGAGACGACACCGATCTTGGTCATCAGCACTGACTGGGATAGTCGGTCCCAATCAGTCTTGACGTGCCTTCCCCACGACGTGCACGTGTCGGTATCAACAGAGAACACGTTTCGCATTATATATATACGAAGGATAACTATGACATGTGCCAACGTCCTCCTGGTATAAACACTTAAATTATCAAACTCTTTCTTGTAAATGTGGCAATTTGCCGGGTTTAATATGTCACATGTCTAATTTGTAGGGTATACCATATTTGAAATATTAATACGACATGTGTCGACTCGGAAAGTAACACTACTAGCAGAATACACAACCTTAAGTTGAGATTTATAAATTAAACGATACGAATATGGCACGTGTCGAAAGTAATCGAATTAACATAATTAGGATGCCCGTGATGTCTATAATGATAGCAATAACCAACCGAGTGTGAAACGGATAAGCAGATGCATTGCTAATGTGTGAAAACACAGGGGGTTGCGGGAGGGTTTATTATTATTATTATCACACCGTATAATTTGATTACACCTGTCTTTCGGAATAAATTAATAACACTATTCTAAATATAAAATAATGCAAATATCTTTATACACAACATGTTTGTAGCCTAACAAGTTCACTAAATATGAAGATAGTGAGAACATAAAATAATTAACCATATCAACCAAAATACACCAAAATACACGTAGACTAAGAGAGGAAATAAGAAGATTTCTTAGATTTTAGTTATTTATTTATTTTACAGATAACAAAGGTATTAAATCAAAAATAGAAAACTAAACACTAAAAAAACTGGAGCAAACATTGACTCGAAATCTGAAGTTAACGCATACATTCGCCATCTTATATAATGTAATTATACTTAAGTAATATAATAATCAAATTAAACGTTTACAATCCAGACTAATCGATATATATTAACTTTTTTTTTTGTTTAGTATTAGGTTGTCATAATATAATAATAATAATAATAATAAATATTTATTTCTTAAAACAATATGCATTATAGAAGAAGAATGAAATATCATTTTATAATTACGGGATTTTTTCTATAATGTCTTGAAAATATATTCGACAAAACTAATATAACTCATCGGGATTAATACAGATACAGTTTCTACGAATCTTATTCAATTTAATATCTATGTTTGACAAAACTGCATATGTGGCACGAAACATCCCGAGGAAAGGCACGAAACATCCCAAAAATGTATTGCCTCGAAACATCCTGGACGAAACATCCCGGGACGAACTGGTTTTGGCACGAAATGACCCGGAGCCGTTACAAGTACAGACAAAACCAGATCTTACGTATTAGTTTAAACATATTTATTTTACATCGATTGCGAAACAAGTTATTGCAACTTAGATTAATCACTCTCGATGGGTTCCTGTGTAGAACCAGTACTAAGCAATGTGGATTAATTATCTTGCTCAAGGATAAATAACGTGGCCGGGGCGAGGTTCGAACCCACGACCTCTCGATCTGGAGTTTGGCGCTCTACCACTGGACCACGCACTCCACATATTATCTTATGTATTAGGGACCAGGCAATATTTATTGGTGGGTTGGGACCGCTGCAAAATGGCATGGGACAGGTACTTTTTTTGTCGCGACAAACCATGAGACGATACTTTTTTTTCGCTAGCTTGCCAAAGTCAAATCCCCCCCCCCCCCCCCCCCCCCCCCCCCCACACCAATTTTTTTTCGAGCGCTGTTGAGTACTGTCATTACTCTAATTTTTATGGAGTTGTTGAGTGTTGTTATTTCTGCATTACTCACATTTTCATGGAGATGTCGAGTGTAGTCGTTTCTGCATGCATTACTCCCATTTTTATGAAGATGTCGAATGCTGTCATTTTTGCACTACTCCCATTTTCATAGAGATGTTGAACGCTTTCATTTCTGCATTACTCTCAGGGCCTCCTCTGTCATTTTTAGCTCTACTCTACAGAGCTTATGGGATGCCGGGTTGTCCGTTGTCTGTCCGTCCGTCCGTCGTTAACTTTGGTCTCGTTAAGACGATAGTGCCTTCATTTTTCATCCGATCTTTACAAACATTTACAGGTTGTTAATATCAATGAAAGCTCGGACAAGTTCGAAAACCAGCCAGATCGGACCAGTAACAGCGGAGTTATGGCTGATGTCGAAAGCTTTAATTTTTGCATTACTCCCATTTTCATGGAGATGTCGAGCGCTGTCATTTTTGCATTACTCTCATTTTCATGGAGATGTTGAGCACTGTCATTTCTGCATTACTCCCATTTTCATGGATATGTCGTGTGCTGTCATTTCTGCATTACTCCCATTTGCATGGACATGTCACTAACTGTAGCAGTCCAATAGGCACGAATGGTGCCTGGATATCTTAGAATCAGCACCAGACCCTATAGGTTAACCAACGAACGAATGTATACACATCTACCTATTGAGGTCATACTGATCATATTATTTTGCACTTGGGATACAATTCTAATTTTTCTGGTTTTAAATGTTGGAGTTATCATGGTTTTTGGTATTTAAAAATGTTCTTGCAATGAACACAATTGAATAAATGTCTAAAAATAAGGTTCCACGAAACAAATTACACTTGGCTTAATTACTTGTTCAAGTGGTACGTCCTTTGACATAAATACAAATTTCACTTTAAATAGTAGTAAGTAACTGGAAATAACAAAATTCTGTATAAAGTCTAAGTTTTGCGATGCTGTTTTGGCTAACAGAGTCTTCAGATACAGAGATCAGAATGGAAAAGTTTGTCGTGATGTTCTGTGAATAAAGAAATCTGAATTTGTGGTGATGTTACGGCGTGCAATAAAAAAAAATCGGATTGGTAAAATTTGTCGCAATGTTGCAAGTAAGTTTGTGGTGATGTTATGGTGTACGTTGCAAATAAATAAATGTTTCTGGCGAATATATGGCTTTTTGGCGAGTTTGCGGCAAATTCGACACAAATTACCATAATGTTTGCGGCAACATCACCGCTAGTGGCGAACATTGGCGAACAATTAAGAATTGTTATGGTGAACACAAATGTTTACTGCAAGTTTGCAGCAAACCTCATTTGGTAAGGAGGGTGCTTTTGGACCAGGCAATATTTATCTAGGCATTGGGAATGGTGCAAAATGGAATGGGACAGGTACTTTTTTTGTCGCAACAAACCATGGGACGATACCTTTTTTTTCGTTTGCTTGCCATGGACAGTACATTTTTTTATATAACATTTTTATTTGCACCGGTCCCAACCTCCCGATAAATATTGCTTGGTCGCTTTGATAATACCAAACTGCAAGTATGCATAGTTTCTACTACATGCTTAAGGTACCACTACACAAGTAGCTCCATTGAAACCCACTGTAGGGTGGGTTCGACATACAAAGTTGTACATGTTCTTCGGTGTGACAATTTCTGACATATATGTTTATTATTGTTGCAGGTGAGATGAACACAGTCTGAAATTGGATGTGAAGCTATAAGACGACAGTGCCACCAACATATGAGTTTCATGGGTTGAAGAAAAGTAACAATTCGTTTCTAAACTCTGGAGTTAAAGTTAAAATGATGTACTATTGATTTTATTAATATTGAGTTCTGCTCAGCCCGGGGCTAGAAGGCGTGAGCGGTATCAAGCATATTGCACTATCGTTCATGAACAGTCTCAATCAAACCGAGACTGCAATATTTCGTATGTGTCGTGTTCGGCAGTTTCCAAAGGTCCACTCTCATACTCTTTTTTTAAAGCCCAAAATAGTGCAATGGATGACACCACGCAAATTAAAAACCCTGGTCAACATACCAGATTGTGTACAGCTTTGTGTGCGCAAATGACACAAAAACGTAACTTTTAACCTTGGAACGTAAACTTTGAAACTGCCTGTTCGGAATGGCCCAGTAAACTTTATTCATATAGAAATGACAAAAATGTTACTATAGATATCACAGCACCCAAACGCAATGGCACCGTAGATCCGCACTGTACCACAAACAGAGAGCAAATTAAAATGAAAAGGACAATGCACAACACAGTGTACGACTTGGAATGGTCAGTAGGCCAACATAGTTCAAATGCAATGTGCTGTGAGACCTATATAACGACTGAAAGTCCTACTAACATACAGTGTTTATGTCTGCAAAAGCTTAAGGAAATATTAGTGGAATATTAATCATAAATTCTGGGATTTTTTAAGAAGTTTAGGCATGTTAAAATCAAATAATTCAATATGATGAATTTCCTTTAGCAATTTAATACAGTCCGCTAGGAAGGTTTTTAGAAGAGTGCTAATAGCAAGAACTACGTTCTTGATACAATTTGTAATAAACGTCAAGTTTCTGCTATAAGTGTAGTATAGGGTCTATTAATCCTGGTTGCAGGCGCCAGAAGTTTTAATGTAATATAGCGACGTGAAAATATCAAACTCAAGAATAGTCGTTAATATGTATTTTATTAAACTACTATCTAATTATATTTCACAATAAAACTATACACAGTTAAAAACCCAGAGTACATATTCAACTTTGATTAAATGCACAAGTTACAATTCGTAAGCAGTTCTAACTTTCAAAAGTGCGAGCTTAGCCGTCAAAATGAATCTGAATTAATATTTATCAACCTGTAAGTATCTCTGACCAGTCTATAAGAATCTCGATAAATATGTAAGGATCTGGCGAATGAAGGCAATCTCGTATATTATATAGTGTGACTATGTCCAACCTTTGAACTGTCACGTGTACCCTCAACCATGAACTCTAACCTCTGAAACTGGTTCTAGGACGCCAACTTTGGGGTCGATCGTACAAATCTCCTCTTTTTGGAGTAAACAAAATATTTAACTTACTTTCCAAAATGCTGATACAGGGTATTTATATAGTTCTCCCAATGGTTGCACCAGTCATTCCATTATTTCAACAGACAGACCTCTACTTAACTAAAGGCTATTGTCATACTGTTACTAAATATATACTTAATTGGGTTAATTAACTTTCATGCGCATCAGTCATGAACTTTTAGAGGAAATGGTGAAACCCAGGCCTCTACACAAACAACGTAATTAAGCTACTTCTGAGACAAATGACAGAGGCCGTGAATGAATGTTGGTCACCTAGTTTTTCATGTACATGTTATGATCAGCCATGGGTGCAATATAATATCTTACTTTAAGACCCCCGAAGTTCACTATAACACATGCCATACATACACACATAGGAATTATACACTATAATTTCTTACAAGGCCAACACATCAAGGTATATAGATCAGAGAATAATCAAATTAAAACATGTTATCACATACATAAGTTTACACAATGTCAGTTAGTCCAAATTGTTCATATGTTTAGAGTCTATACTTATTGCAATAATTAATGTTGTAGTCCACAATTGTTCAGTGTTAATTGTTATGTATAGTTCATCACTGTTTTAGTTAATGATATCCCGTTGGTATGACATCTGACATCTGGTTGGTATGACATCATGTTGGTATGACATCATGTAGGTATGAAATCATGTAGATATGACATCTGATTGGTGTGACATCATGTTGGTATGACATCACTTTGGTATGACATCTCGTTAGTATGACATCATGTTGGTATGACATCACGCTGGTATGACATCACGTTGTATGACATCACGTTGGTATGACATCACGTTGTATCGCCAGTGTACCAGTATATATTTGGTACACATACGCCTCGTCAAGTAATATCCAATTTTGATTACTTGAAGTTGTCTCCTTACTGCCTTTAATTCCATTACGCACACCCGTGGTGTGTATGACACTGCTGTCTGCACTGGTTATTTCCCTTTCTCCATAAAATGAAACTACAAGTTCATTACTCTGAATACATTATCTGTTTACAAGGTTACAAAATGTCTCTAGTGTGTTCTTAGCTTAACTTTCTTCCGCATTAAGCCACGTTGAGCGCCACCCTAGGTCTTTTCAGCATCTTAAGTTTACGCGTAATCTCTTCACCAATCAAACCTTTGAGAGAAATGAGAGGACTTGGTTATATAATTAAACACACTTGAACATATATTTACATACTGCTTCTGAGCCACTCTGTTTTGTTCGAGGAGAACCTCAGTTGTCGGTAGTCCCCTGCTGTACGTCAAATCCACGATACAGCGGTCTCAAAACCATTGGCTTGTCCCTTTTCCCATCTGACAGAGTCAGGTGTTTGTCCGCTCGACGCTGAGACTCGGATAATGACGCCGCTTTGCCAGGTATCTCTGGAATATCGCAATGTACGTTTTCTTCGCATGGGTCTGGACTCTGCAGTGGAATGACATTCATACGCCCCCTATACGACCATTTTCTAATTTTAGAGAGTAACCATTTTTTATAATGTTTGGCTAAGTATTTAATAATAATTAGAAATATTAGAAAACCCACTATTGCCTAAACACGTTTTACATAATCCCAATTTGAGTATTTCTCATCATTTGGCATATCTTCAATCTCTTGAATATCACCTAATTTACTTTTAAGTTCTGATATTGGGAATTCGCCAAGAGCACTTAAACTCTTAGGTACTTTAATCGCCTTTTCCGACGAATTTACCATAACGTTAAGTTTAGTGTTTATAGCCGTGAAATCTAGCTCCTTTAAGAAAACCAGTGTTGGAGTGACAGTATAATTTGATTGGTTTTCGTACACGCCTACAAGTGTCAAACGTCCAGACGTGGCGGTACATGCCGGATCTACATTAAAGTAACCATATGGTGGATTAATTTTTAAGGTTGTTGGTGGTTTATTTTTACAGTTTATATGAAAGGTCAGTTCTTCGTTGGTCATTAAAAAGTATGTCGTTTCAGCGACATATATAGCTTTGGGCAAATCCATTGATGATGCATACAGTTCGCAGTATTTAGACGACCGCTCTGTATTTTTAATAAATATATTTACTAGACAAGAAGTTGATTTGTATGTATTTTGGATGCCTCTTTTTAAACTACATGACCTTATCAATGGATCTTTACAGTAACCTGCCTCTGTTTCTGATAGAATCGGTGACTACAATTATCTGTTCGCCGTCTAAATAAGTTGTGCATTTCAAGTGTTTGTAGTAATCAAACAAGTTTTCGTATGGGTCAATGGGCAATGAGATAGTTGCAGGAAGTTGAGCACTTATCCCTAAGAGAGCCTCTTGAAATTGACTTGCTGGAATGATATTCGCACTTAGACGACCTATTGTGAGTATATTCAATTTGATCTCTGATTGAAGGTCATCTATGATTAGACTCATTTTCGTGAACAAATATAGAAACGTATCAATGTTTCCTATATGTCTATTAAAGTTACCTTTAGTATTTACAAATTCTGCACTTAACGTCCGCAGTGTTTCTAAAACCTAATTAATGTTTTGCCTATTTCTGACACCGCAATGATATTGTGTTCATTACTTACATACTATCTAAAAGTGAATGCTCCAATACTTTCTGAGTTCCTGAATAGCAGTTCCTAAGTAGTATCTAATCAACCCTTAATAATAAATATCAAACAATTGCGAAGAGTACTTAAACTCTCTCATAATTATAGTAATGGCCTTTTCCGTTGGATTTACTACGCCACTTAATTTACTATAAAGAAAATGTCCCGTCAATGAACTGTCCGACACTAGGTCAATATCAAGTACATAGCAGTCTGTCCATTCTACGTCATATGTCATTACTGTATTACTGTGTGCCCTCATGGCTGGCCTTATAAACCTAATGAATACTATCGCTACTTAAAACCATAGTCATACGCGTAACATATGTATTACGTATCATATGCATTACGTTGTATTACTTCAATTGTTTACAGAAAAGTGAAAGGCCTTACTTAAATTGATTTTAACATCAATAATTAGCCATTTTTCGTCGCGTAACCTGTACTGCCCCTAATATATCCCCATGTCACCTAATTTACTATCTATCATAATCATGACCTATTTTACTATCTACCATAATCATAATATACATTACTCCACTAGTTATCTACTAACTTAGTATCTCCCTATAACTCAATCGAGCGCCTAATTAATACAGACGGTACCGATAATCACGATACAATACATGATGTATATCTCGATTCCTCCCTTAGTTTTACCTTGCCGTAAAACACCGTCCCTAACCTATCTTAAGGTTCGTCTCCGCTAGTTCTCAAATTAACTAGCCTATCGCCTATAGCTCTGTTCGAGTGTTTATGGGTCGACTCGAGTGTTCGGCCACCAACTCGACCACTTAGCAAAACAATACTGTTAAACACAGTACGTAACATAGCTTCTACCCCGATAGCTCAATTAGTTTTACCTTCCCGTAAAACACAGGACCTAACCTAACTTAAGGTTCTCTTCCACTAGTTCTCCACTAAAACCTAACTTATCGCCTATGACTCTGTCGAGTGCCTTACCAAACAGGCAGTACCGTTAAACACAGTACAATACGATATCGTATATCCCGACTTCTCAGTCGCCAGTGTATTTGAATGAGGACCTAAACGCCATACGATGACTATTAATTCAAGGTCAATATCGCAAACACAGGATATAAATACCTAGACAGGTATTTCTCGGTGGACCGTACCTTGACAGTCCTACACTAAGCTAATCTATCTCGGTGACCCTTTCCCTCCTAGAGCCCCGCTACGCTAACATCCATATCCTCCTCCGTTCTGGCACAAACCTTCAGAACTACTCCATATCCTCCCCGTTCTGGCACAAACCTTCAGAACTACATTGTCGTCTAAGAGGAGATATACCCTCAGGCCGTATCAACCTCTCAACATCAACGACATATACCGCTACTACCACTACTACTACTACTGCTACTATCTACTATCACTATCACTACTACGACTACCCTATCTTTGTCCAGACGACAATACCTACTATCTACCCTACCACTATCACTACCATTACTATTTCTCGTACTGCTCCTATAACTCCTTCCACTGGGCTGCTTTTCAGCCTTTAGCCTATTGTTTCTTTCAATAGAGTGCATATCCATTTTGTCTGATTATCCGATACACTACTTACATAATAATTATGTTGAACCATGATGTTTACCCTACACCTCATAAACTAACTACTCTACCAGTGTTTAATTTTTCTACCTTGAGTTTGTGTGTCCTACCATGACCCAATGTATTGTAAATACATAGTCAAATGAACACACTTGTCGTATATGAACATACTTTACTAATTACACGCCAGTAACCACTTCTTACTTAAGGTCAAATAATCTATTTCAGTTTAATAGACGTACGTGCTTCTACAAGCTTTTGACCTTTTGACCATAATTACCAGACAAATGCGTCTAATTTAATCTGTTTACTATATCTACACATATTGAGGTGACAATTATTTCCGCTTTCAAATATATTGAAGCCAACCATCATTCATAAAACTGTGCGTCTACTATCTGTTATGACTAAAACTACTTTTACCAATACTATAACTACACACAAACCAATATTTTATTTATAATGTCATATTCGTTTTTGTCGTTTGAGAAACTAAGTTTATCTTATACCGGTATTCTGTTCCTTTCGGCTATTTAACATAACTATGTCAATTACAAAACCTTGTCTGATATGTTAACCATTGTGGTCAAGAAACTCTTTAAAGGTACAGTTACCCTTTTCTACATTTTTTTCAGACTAAACGAATTTCAACTAGTCTATCCTATCTACCATAGCCCTTATTTGTATTATCTAAGTTAACATTGATGCTATTTTCGTGGTTTACAAGTCCTTTTTTTCATTTTAAAATAAGTTAATAAGTAAATCGATCAAAACAATGTGTATAACATGTGCCAAATTATTTTGCTTTTTGTGTTATTCAGACAATTAATTTGTATAAGCAAAATTTTTTTAATTTGTTTTATCATTTCTTTTGTTTTTAGTAGTACCTAGTTCCTTAATTTTAAATGTGGTCAATGTTTTCATGATTTACCTGGTTAATACATTTTTTTCATTTAATAGCGAGCAATTTGCGCGCGTGTCAATGTGGGCTCTAAATTTAACTTTTCTTATTTTTATAATGCATGAAATTTAAACTACTAAATTGTCGAAATCCTAAATGTAGGTATTCCTTTTCTTTTCACTCAAGTCATTTAACCTACAATTGTGACTCGACCGTCTTATACGTTTTTCTTCCTAGGTTTCCAGTTTTTGTGATAATCGCCTCGAATTTGATCAGGCGTATTGCAGTATTTCGAGGGATGGTTCTTTGAAACACACTTGAAACAAGCGCGGCGTGGTCTAAAATGGTTATTTTTCATGGGTTCTTGACCATCTTGTCGGTCGGGTCTATGTGTAAATTTGAGTGTATTAATGGTTCTTAGTGCGAATCGTTTCAAGTTTTGTTCCTCAATTGCTACTCTTACAGCGTACTCAAACCGTCTAGGTCTATCTCTCATAACCCTAATTTTAATTTTAATAGAGTCGTCGGCACTTAAAATGTCTCTATTGTTCGTATGTTGTGCTTCCATATTTTCATTCAACATAGTTATCTGATATGCCATATGATTAAAAACCTGTCTTATTTCTGCTTAGACATTTTTTTTATTTTTTTTTTTGGCTTTCAAAAAATAATATTAAATAATATTATATAGAACAAAATTTTGAAGTTAGGTCTAAAATGAGATCCTTATCTTATAATTTTGTGGTCGTACAGAGAATACGTAAACATATCACTCACCGTTTTGTCCGTTTGCGTTGTGTTTCGTCAGTACTTCGTGTTGTTCCCGCGACTTGCCTGGGTCGGATCCTAGGTTGCTAGGCACCAGAAGTTTTATATAGTAGTATAGGGTCTATTAATCCTGGTTGCAGGCACCAGAAGTTTTAATGTAATATAGCGACGTGAAAATATCAAACTCAAGAATAGTCGTTAATATGTATTTAATTATATTTCACAATAAAACTATACACAGTTAAAAACCCAGAGTAAATATTCAACTTTGATTAAATGCACAAGTTACAATTCGTAAGCAGTTCTAACTTTCAAAAGTACGAGCTTAGCCGTCAAAATGAATCTGAATTAATATCTATCAACCTGTATCTCTGACCAGTCTATAAGAATCTCGATAAATATGTGAGGATCTGGCGAATGAAGGCAATCTCGTATATTATATAGTGTGACTATGTCCAACCTTTGAACTGTCACGTGTACCCTCGACCATGAACTCTAACCTCTGAAACTGGTTCTAGGACGCCAAATTTGGGGTCGATCGTACAAATCTCCTCTTTTTTGGAGTAAACAAAATATTTAACTTACTTTCCAAAATGCTGATACAGGGTATTTATATAGTTCTCCCAAAGGTTGCACCAGTCATTCCATTATTTCAACAGACAGACCTCTACTTAACTAAAGGTTATTGTCATACTGTTACTAAATATATACTTAATTGGGTTAATTAACTTTCATGCGCATCAGTCATGAACTTTCAGAGGAAATGGTGAAACCCAGGCCTCTACACAAACAACGTAATTAAGCTACTTCTGAGACAAATGACAGAGGCCGTGAATGAATGTTGGTCACCTAGTTTTCCATGTACATGTTATGATCAGCCATGGGTGCAATATAATATCTTACTTTAAGACCCCCGAAGCTCACTATAACACATAAGTATTTATGACTTCTCTACACTATATACAACCATACCACATCACCTTATCAAAGACAAGCTTATTGCTCTTATTCAAAAAACTTTCGCTAGAGAAACAAACTATATTTTTATCCTGTAATAATATCAAAGCGTTTTTACTAATGGACATCTAGACAATTACACTATGTGGACTTGCCAAGAGGTTTGTGAAGCACTCATTGTCCAATTAGATAATATTTGCGTCAGGTATGGAACTACCGTTCATAGACAATTGTTGGTATCCCTATGGGTACGAACTGTGCACCTCTTGTCGCAGATCTGTTCTTGTATTGCTATGAAAAAGATTTCATGTTGAGCCTTTCATCCGATACTCGGGAAGATGTAATGAAGCCTTTAATGACACCTCTCGTTATTTGGATGAGATATTGAACATTGACAATCCTTTCTTTTCTACTATGGTTAATAATATATCCTAAGAAACTTCAACTCAACAAAGCTTACATTTCTGATACTTTCGCTTCTTGTCTTGATTTACATCTCCCTATTGAAAATGGTGAAATAATTAGTAAAATCTATGACAAGAGAGACGATTTTAATTTTGAATTGTTAATTATCCCCATTTACATGGGGATGTTCCCCGAGCTACTTCTTATGGGGTCTATGTATGTCAACTTATTCGTTTTCTAGAGCTTGTAGTCGTAATGAGGACTTCGTAATATTTGTATAACTAAAAAGCTACCCCAGCAGGGCTACCATTACCATAAAAACCTTTGCAATTTCTTTGGAATATGTTTGCCTAAAACTTATTTATTTCTTGTGTAAATATTTTTCAGAATATCTGCAGATTAGATATTGCAAGATTTGAAATAATGAAATAATAACAATTAGTTTTAATCGGGACTATTTTACTACAAAACTAATACGTACTTAGTTCTCCTCAATCGATACGCATTTGTAAAAATTTAAAACCGAATGTCGATAGCAGAAAATTACTAAAAAAAAATTAACTCATAAAAAAACAAAATTATTTAATATAGGTCTATATTTTGTCTTTGCAGATCACGCAAAAGGATTTATTATAAACATCGTCACAACCTTTTTGAATAATCACGTGACCTAACCGTTTACCCTACTTCCTTTGACGTTGACAGAGTCAAATGAGGAACGAGTGTACTCTGGGAAGAGATTGGGGATATGATTCCTATAGATGAAGCATTTTGTATATAAAAAGTCGTAATTTTACACAAAAAAACCCCACCTTATAACCTTACATAATTTAATTGTAATTTATTTAAAATCCTTCGCAGTTCACTATTCGAATTGCGAACTGGCAACTGGCGCGTTCCGTTAGCTTTTCTACATAACGCGTATTTTTACAAATCAGTGTCAATATGATTTTATAAGTTCAAGGCAAATTGTATTTGTATGTTATTATATGTTGATTATATATTGCACCAATACTATATTTGAATTTATAAAATGAAATAATACTTACATATACCAGAATATAGATATACAAATCGAACAGGAAAAGCAGCATTCAAGGACGACAGTCAACCACAAACATACACATTAACAAAGAACAAATTTAAAGATGAATAAAAGGCCAAATAAGTCATCACAAACACAAAATGGTTGACAATAGGGCTACCGCCTTGGAACGGTCAGTGGCAAAAAAGGCCGATGCCGATAGGGGTGTAAACCAGGTTCTAGGTTGCACCAAACCTCACTCTTACCCTACTTTCAACCCAATAAAACGGGACAGTGTAAATAAAAGAAATCCCCGCCGTTTTACTGAAGGCCATTTTACTGAATCGCTCAACAGAATTAGATCATGCAGTCGATGACACGCCATCGCGTCGGCCTTAACGCGTTTAGGCCCAGTAAGTTTATAAATGCTTATAGGGCGGGGATCTCACCTGTTTCTGAGTTACGACCAAGGGGCTATGTCCATTAAGTGTATATATGGTGATAAGATGGGGATCTCAATGGTGTTCAAGTTATAACACAGGAGCTATATCCCTAGTGACGGGAATAGACCTCAGGGCCGATGCTGATTGGACAGTTGTTTCCATCTCTTTATACCCAGTTAGTTATATAGTTATAGGGTGGGGATCTCAACAATTTCCACGTTATGAACCAAGGATTATTTCTAGGGACGGAACCCAGAGGCCTATGCTGGTTGGATGGTTGAATCCGTATGTTCATGCCCAGTAAGTGTATGTATGGTTTTAGGGTGGCGATCTCAACGGATTCCAAGTTATGGTCCGGCGGTTTGGACGGACCAAGGGACCAATGCTGGCTGGATAGTTGTATCCGTCTGCTCATGACTAATAAGTATATAACTGTGGTTTTAGCGGGAAAAAAAAAATTACCGTTTTTTCTTATACACGTCTATGTAAAACATGTGACCTCAAATTTATGATACAAACTATATAACCTTTAGCTGATGTAGTTTCAGAAGGTTATATAAATATATGTTACCCCAAGGGCGGGGCCAGATTTTTCTCCAGGGTCACCATTTGAACAAAATTGGTAAAGTGCCATAACATGATGCTACATGCAATATATATTATTCTATACGTTGTGGTCTGATTCACAGTAGATTTTTTTTGTTCTCTTGCAGCCATTTTTGTGGGTGGGGGAGTGGGGGGCATATATATTTACATGTGTACGTCCGTACGTCTCAAAAACATGTGTCGCGCAAACTTGTGTCGCGCGATCCTCCATAACTATTTAAACCACGGTCGCGAAACTTTACAGAAATATTTACCAGCAAGGGAAGATGCATACCAGTGGGATTTCATTTTATTTTGGTAAAGAACTACAGCGTTATGACCTTTGACCTAGTCAAAATAGGGGCTGACAACATTGTGTCGCGCCCTCCTCCATTACTATTTAACCCACGGTCGCGACATTTTACAGGAATGTTGACCAGTAAGTGGAGATGCGCACCTGGGTTTTTATTATTTTTTTTGACTAAGAACCACAGAGTTATGGCCCTTGACTTAGTCAAAATAGGGCTGAAATAGTTGTGTCGCGCCAAACTGCATTGCTATTTAACCCATGGTCGCCAAACTTTACAGGAATGTTGACCAGCAGGTGAAGATGCGCACCTGAGTTTTTATTTAATTTTTAGCTCTACTTGTCGAAGACCAGCAGAGCTTATGAGATGACGATTTGTCCGCCGTCCGACGTCTCGGTCGTCCATCGTCCGTCGGTTAATTTCTTTCGTTATGGCGATAGGGCCTTCAATCCAATCTTTACCAAACTTTAACAGGTTGTTAATAGCAATGAAAGCTCGGACAAGTTCGAAAACCAGCCAAATTGGATAAAGTATCGGCGGAGTTATGGCCCTTGATTGAGTTAAAAATGCTTTATTTTGCCTCGTTAAGACGATAGGGCCTTCATCTTTCAACTCATCATTACCAAACTTTGCCAGATTGTTACTATCGATGAAAGCTCGGAAAGATTCGTAAACCAGCCAGATCAGACCAATTAAAACGGAGTTATGGCCCTTGATTTAGTTAAAAATGCTATATTTTGCTTCGTTAAGACAATAGGGCCTTCATTTTTCATTTTGATCTTTACCAAACTTTAACAGATTGTTAATGTCAATGAAAGCTCGAAAAAGTTAGAAAACCAGCCAAATCGGACCAGTAGCGACATAGTTATGGCCCTTGATTTAGTCAAAAATGCTACATTTTGCCTCGTTAAGACGATAGAGCCTCTATTTTTCATCCGATCTTTACCAAACTTTACCAGATTTTTGGGGACAATAAAAGCTCGGATAAGTTCGAAAATCAACTAGATCGGACCAGTTAGAAATATAAAAAGAGGACAGTCAACATGGAAACAGACAAACAAGAAGGCAAAAGTAATAATAAAAGTAAACGACATCACAAACACAAAAGAGTTGACAATAGGGCTACCGCCTTGGAACGGTCAGTGGCAAAGTAGGCCACTGGGGATGTAAACCGGTTCTAGGGTGCACCAAACCTCACACTTACCCTACTGTCATCCCATTAAAACAGGACAGTGTAAATAAAGAAATCCCCGCCATGATCTAATCTCTAACCAACATGGCAGCATCAATAGGCAATATAAGTAAAACACAAATATGCTCGTGTAAATATAATACATAAAAACAATAGCCTAGAAAGCCACATTGAAGGTACTCAAAGAATAAGAGAATACACCATTAAGGGCACGACAAGAAAGATCATGGACAAACATCAAACGCCACCGTCCCAATGGGCTTTAGGTAGGCGTCATCGTAAGATCCACAGCCTGTCCGGTCATCGTACAATTAAAGAGGAAAGCATAGTGGCGAACTTTAAAAGGCCCCACCACCAAGCATGCAGTACGTTGCAAAATGACAGGGTCATAACCTCTTTTGATAAACTTTTATGAAAAGAGGATAAACAGCGGAGTTATGGCCCATGATTTAGTTAAAAATGCTATATGTTGCCTCGTTAAGACGATAGGGCGTTCATTTTTCATCTGATCTTTACCAAACTTTAACATATTGTTAATGTCAATAAAAGCTCGGAAAAGTTTGAAAACCAGCCAGATCGAAACAGAAACAGCGGAGTTATGGCCTTTGATTTAGCTAAAAATTCTATATTTTGCGTCGTTAAGATGATAGAGCCTACATTTTTCATCCGATCTTTACCAAACGTTACCAGATTGTTAGTGTCAATAAAATCTCGGGAAATTTCGATAATCAACCAGTTCGGACCAGTAACAACAGAGTTATGACCTTTGATTTATTTATTATTTTCTTATTATTTTTTTTGTTTTATGTTTTTTTTGGGGGGATGATTTTTTTTTTAATCTTTTTTTTATTTTTATTATCTCTACTGGCCAACTTGGAAAACCAGCCAGATAGGACCAGTAATGTCGGAGTTATGGCTCTTGATTTAGTTAAAAATGCTATTTTTTGCCTCTTTAAGACGATAGTCACTCGCATCATGGATGTTATAAGAGCCATATTAGCCAGTAGAGCCTCCACAGGCCCTCTTGGGCCTCTTGTTTTTTTTACCAAGAACCACAGAGTTGTGGCCCTTGACATAGTCAAAATAGGAGCTGAGAAACTTGTGTCCCGCCCTCCTCCATTACGAGTTAACCCATGGTCGACAAACTTTACAGTAATGTTGACCAGCAAGTGAAGATACGCACCTAAGTTGAAAGTGTTTATCAGTGTTTGTGTTCATTATTAAAATGCTATGGCATAGTGACCTAAGTAGGGGCATCCGTGTCCTACGGACACATTTGTAATTTCTCTATAGGTCTATGTAAAACATGTGACCCCTGGGACGAGCCAAATTTAACGCCAGGATCGTCATTTTAACAAACTTGGTAGAGGACCATAAGGTTATGATAAATGCGTAATATTAAACCTCTATTGCTGGTAGATTAATAGGAGAAGATTTTTGTAATTGTTCTCTATACAACTCTATGTAAAACTGTGACTCCTAGGTCGGGGCCAGATTTGACCCCAGTGTCCCGATTTGAACAAAATTTGTAGAGTGCCATCAATTGATGGTATATGTACTGTAGGAGATCTCTGTGCCTTGTGGTTTTAGAGAAGAAGGTATTTTTAAGCTTTTCCCTTTTTCATGCCAAACTGTGACCCAGGGACGGTGTCAGATTTGATCCCAGGGTGTCACCATTTGTACAAACTTAATAGATGACCATAAGCTTATGGCAAATGCAAAATATTTAACATTTGTTTTTTTTTAGTTTCAGAATTTTTATTTTTTCCCTATATTTATAGTCGTGGTTTAGAAGAAGATTTTCCTATATAAAAGAGTATGATAATGGACGGTAGTGAAATATGCTTGCTACCGTTCACGACCCCTAGCCCCGGGTTGAGCAGAACTCAACATTCATAAAATCAATAGTATAGAATATTAACCATTCCTAAGATGGTTTGCTACTTTTATTGTCATTATTCCATGTCCAGCGGCGTATGGTCCCAGTGTCTAACAAAAGTCTATTCCCCGAAGAAGTAAAATACGCAAGGTAAAACTGTCGAAATCTGTTCAGTGGTTCTTAAAAATAATATGTTTAAGAATTTGACCTTGTATGATAATGGCAGCCGTCATTGACGTATTGTTGGCCTGATTGGAACACATTTGGAAGTAACTGACTCTATGTTATTCGTGTGAAGTTTAGTCAAAATTGACCTTACGGTTTCAGTGGAGATGCCGTTTACAATTGTTGACCGACAGACGACAAACAAATAGTAATCTGGTGTGTTGAAAACATGTGATAATTTGTTAAAATAGTTCTCAGTTTGTAAATCAAATTGAGAACTGGCAACTGGCTGCGTTCGTTATTCGGGGGAATCGGTATCTGTCAAAAGTAACGGTGCTCAATGGACTAATGTTACAATAAACATAATAATGACCGGGCTCCTAATTCCTTCCGTTGCCATCCAATTCAGGACTGAGGCAGACGTCATCATAGTGTCGGTCCACAATCTGTCCGGTCATCGCACACTCAAAGAGAAAAGCATCGTGACTTACTGCAAATGAGTCGAAACAAGTCGACCCCTAAACATGTAGTGCGCAGTAAAATGACGGAGTCATTATAAACTCATTTGATTACGTCAACACCGAAGTCAGGTTGTGATAGTCAACTAATGATCTCAACACTTAAATTGATGTTCTCAACAATTGAATTGACGTGCTCTACAGCACTTGATTTACTGAAAAGAAGACTTGAATTGATGAGTTCATCAAAGCTCAAAAATGATAACAAATGGTCCTATAAAAATCACAGCACTCAAAAGCATGGCACCGTAGACCCACACTGCACCACAAACAAAGAAAAAAACGTTCATGGTACAGCGTGAAACCACGCTGAAACAACAGTGACACCACCATCTCTATAGGATGGGAAGAAATAGAAATAACACTTTAATTGATGAGCTCAACCTTTGAATTGATGAA
The DNA here is from genome assembly GCA_037043455.1 of Cyrtodaria siliqua. NCBI lineage: Eukaryota > Metazoa > Mollusca > Bivalvia > Adapedonta > Hiatellidae > Cyrtodaria > Cyrtodaria siliqua. The sequence continues at coordinate 59,595 of JAWPHD010008151.1, forward strand.
TTCAGCTCTTGAATAGACGAGATGAACATTTGAATTGATGAATTGAACTCTTGAATAGATGGGCTCAACACTTGAATAGATGGGCTCAACACTTGAATTGATGAGTTCAACTCTTGAATTGATCTCATCAAATAACTGAATAGGTCTTTACTTGAAGATGTTCACAATTAGCAAGTCTCATAATGAAACAACAAAAGCATAGTCCATTTCAAAGACGAATGTAATAATTTCACGTCGACTACACATTATTTCTCTATTTTCATTAGCGAGATGTAACTCGAGAACAAAATTGTGCATTTTGTTTTGCGGAACCACTTGTCAGTACTTGTTTCGTTCATTATTGTCGAGATATTATCTACATTTAACTCGTCGATATAATAATAGAGTGTTCTTTGTTTATTTACTAATTTTATAAAATAGTAGTTTGTCTTTCTGTCGTTCTGTCAACCTCGGATAGTAAGTGTGTTTGTGCAGCCAATCAGAAGCGATACCAGTATATCGGTAAACTAGGTGCCGCTTCAAGGACATAATACTTCAAATCATGTCTGATACATCAAAAAATAACACAGAAGAAAAAGTCGTTTAACGAATTTTATTGATGTTTATACTTCAGGACACTGACAGACTCTGTGGCCGTGATGTGCTGAATGCTCACAAATGTGATCGTGGTGGTGGGGGCAGGCTGGCATCACCGCAGCACACTCTCCATCGTTAAAGCATATAGTTACTTGTCCTGCAAGTAAATTATTACTACATATACACCTAGGTATAACAGTTGAACAGAAGTGTGATTTCAAAACCAAAAATACGCATTAAAAACAACAATTACAATGTATAAAGAAGCAAGGTGTGTGCCATCACAAACTCAAAAGGGTTGACAATAGAGATCCCGCCTTGCAACGGTTAGTGGCAAAAATGCCGTTGAGGTTTAAATCAGGTTCTAGGTAGCACCAATCCTTTTACCATATTGCCATCGCAATGATACGGGACAGTGTAAATAAAGATATACACTCAAGTCTATACTATGATTTTAATTAACAAATGATTGAATGTTATTGTTACATTTTCTAACGATATAAATAAGGTTAGCCTACGTTTTACTTGAGGACACTGACAGGTCTTGTGGCCATGATGTGCTGAATGCTCACAAATGTGATCGTGGTGGTGGTGGCAGGCTGGCATCACCCCAGCACACTCTCCATCGTTAGCGCACAAAGTTGCTTGTCCTGCAAGTGAATTATTAATACATATACACGTAGGTATAACAGTCGAACAGAAGTGTGACTTTAATAGAACAGAGTCAACCAAAGATACGCATTAAAAACAACAAATACAATGTATAAAGAAGCAAGGCGTGTGTCATCACAAACTCAAACGGGTTGACAATAGAGCTCCCGCCTTGGAACGGTTAGTGGCAAAAATGCCGCTGAGGTTTAAATCAGGTTCTAGGTAGCACCAGTCCTTTTACCATATTGCCATCGAAATAAAACGGGACAGTGTAAATAAAGATATCCCCTCCAGTCTATGTTTTCTAACAAACAAGGCAGCATTAATAGGCAATAAATAGATTGAAAACAAACATCAAATGTTACCGTCCTTTAAGTATTTAGAATGACGTCATCATAGGGTCCACAATATGTCCGGTCATTAAAGTCGAAAACAATGCTTTGAACTATTAAAATATATTTTTAATAAAACAATTTACGTAGAAAACAAACGAGAAGATCGCCGTGTGTCCCTTTAACATCAATATCGTAGCAAAATATTGAAAATCGGTGACTAACACATCTTGCTATTATTTTTAAAGCTGGAAAGGCTTATGATTCATTAGTTTTTATCATGGCGTTACGTGAATTATATTACATTAAAAACGAAGTAACATATGGCGTATAAACACTAAATGGTCTACCCAACTTACATGTATACATATTGTGGCGTATACGTCATTTGTATCTATACCGGCGATCAATGAAAACGCACCAGTAGATTATATGGGTGATAAATGTAATTGCTAAACTTCTTTATAATAATAAGCGCATATTTTGAAATGGAAGGATATTAATTATTAATTGCTCAACAAGGTGTATAGTGTTCAGTTAAAGTCACACGTGCAGAAAACAAAAGTCACACATTTTAATTCCGGGTTATGTTCAACCGTTTTACCGTTTCAAAGAAATTATGCCGACCTGGCGTTATTCCAGCACGATAACGCCAGGCCACATTCAGCTGGAGTTACAAGTGATGTTGTAGCATGGTCACTGACAATTATCTTTGTTATAACACAGGTGTAAATCGTTTAATTGTGAAAATAACACCCGTCAGAATAACAGTTAGAATATCAGTTAGAATAACAAGTTAGAGTATGGCAGGGAGCTGAGATGGACATGCTACAAAACAAATAGAGTATGGTTTCATCTCACTGGTTAATTTAAACATCTCGATGTTTAAATGAACCAACTCAATGAAGCCATACTCTCTATATATTACTTAACTTGCTGAAATAACGTCGTTATCTAGCAGCTGAAATAACGACGTTATCTAGCAACTGAAATAACGTGAGATAGGGATAATTTCTAAGAAACGGTAAAACGGTTAGACAGAACCCGGTATTAAAATGTAAGCACTAATTTTCCTATTAGATAATATTTTCGTATTTTATAGACAAAGTGTTGGTATCCCTATGGGTACGAACTGTGCACCTCTTGACGCAGATTTGTTCTTGTATTGCTATGAAAGAGATTTCATGTTGAGTCTTTCATCCGATACTCAGGCAGATTTAATGACACTTCTCGGTATTTGGATGATATATTAAACATTGACAATCCTTTCTTTTTTTACTATGGTTAATAATCCTAATAAACTTCAACTCAACAAAGCTATCATTTCTGATACTTTCGCTTCTTTCTTGATTTACATCACTCTATTGAAAATGGCGAAATAATTAGTAAAATCTATGATAATTAAGAGAGATGATTTTAAGTTTGATATTGTTAATTATCCACATTTAGATGTGGATGTTCCCACTAGGTACTTTTTATGGGGTCTATGTTTCTCGACTTATTTGTTTCTCTAGAGCTTGTAGTCGTGTTGAGGACTTTAATATTTGTAATATTTGTATAACTAAAAAGCTATCGATACCATAAACTTCGAAAAACCTTTGCAAAATTGTATTATCGTAACCCTGATTTACTTTTAAAGTAATTTAAGAACCCTTCTGCGACAAGGACTATCACAACCTGACACCTATGGTGATGTGATTTACAAATAATCACTTTCATACAATCCTTATTATTAAACTTGCTAAAAAGTTTATCAACAGAGGTTATAACCCTATCATTTTGCAAGTACTGCATGTTTAGTGGTTGACCCAGTTACAGTTCGCCACTATGCTTTCCTCTTTGCTTGTGCGATGACCGGACAGATTGTGGACCCTATGATGACGTCAATCAGCGTTAGATGTTTGTCTTTAATCTTATCTTGTCGTACCCTTAACGGTTTGTTCTCCTGTTGCTCTGGCCTCTGCAAGTCATTGAGTACTGACTTTGTGGCTTTCTGGGCTTTTGTTTTTTTATATTACATATTCAAGCATTGTCATGTTAAAATTGTGAGTTTTTAATTTATTTTGCTTATATGGAACATGAGTGCATGAATACAACATTATGGCATCTCAGTGTTGATGATTTTCAAAGGGAGCATTCATTCATGAGACAATTTTTTTTTAGAAGATACATGACCCTCATTTTTCTGTGGATTTTTTGGCAGCATATGTGTCATTTGCAATGAGAATGTAAGTTATTCATTTTTAATTTGGGTCTAGATATGAATGACAACATGTCATTTAAATTTTAATTCACACACAACTTAATGCAACAATCAATGGGCGTGTTACACCTGTTGTATATGAAGGGAGGCTATACTCTCCTTTGACTGTTTTAAAAAGGACATGTTCAAAACACGGCGAGATTTCCGGGTTCTTTGGCGAATTTTGAACGGGTTCGAGTGGGGTAAGTTTTATTGCAATCAAATGGGAAAACGTACTTTTTTTGAACGGAATGGGAAAAATTTCGGCCCCAGATGACAACAAATGATAACAGCAACGCTGATTAAGAACAGTTTGCTTTAGTATATGCTTTTAGTATATGATAGAACACAATATGTGTTTCCAGTAAAGAGCGCATACATAAATTAAGGAAAAGGCGAGACAAATACACATATGTTTACATTAAAAGCAAGTTAAATGTAATAATATATTAATATGAAATAGGCACTGCCTAGATAACGGGCAAAGTACTTCGATATAATTAACTGTGTGCTGGGACGGGAGAGAGAGAGTGGTGTGTGTGTGGTGATGGGTGAGGAGGGGGATAGAATTTGAAGATAACAGGTAATAAAACAGAAATTTCGCCAATAACAGCTTAACAGAAAGAAAATCCCCCTAAAATCTCCCACCCCACCTCACTACCTTCCTACTACATATGAATGTCATTCATTAGATAGTAAAAGATCCAGTGATTTTTTTTAAAATTGTTTTATTATGACTCCTCCGACTCACTGCCGTCAGGATTTATGAGTCCATCAAAAAAAATGTCGAGTCCCATTGTGAATCACATTTGTTTTTGTTTTTTTGTTTTTTACAGTACCTAAATCTTTCCTCATCTTGGGTGTCCTTTAATATTGGTAGTTCCATAGTAAGATCAAAGAGGACCTTATGTTTTTTCAGATTAAATGTTGTCCGAAATATTTAGCGTCTGAATTTTTAACTACTTTTGCCGATTTTCAAACATTTTTTGTTTCTGTTTGTGTGTGTGTTTGGGCGTGGGGTGGGGGTTTGTGGGGGGGGGGGGGTGCGCAAAGCATACTCTGGCCCCCACTCCCCATTCTGAACATTCCACCTCTACCCTCCCCCGGCTCCTACGCCTATGTTAAAAAGTCAAACTATTTTAGGAGAACTGCTCCAGACGTTTGCCTTGAAAACAAGCAAGCGTCGCAGATGATCAAGACTGTATTATAACTTTCAACTCACGAGCGACAACGTATCAAGACTCTCTCTCTCGACGCTCGCACACAATATTTGCCATCGATACATTTCGTACTCACTTTCATCCTGCATTGTATATATACGGTCTTTTGTTGTTTGACATCCGCAATTTCTTACATTTTTATGGTAAAAATCCAGCTATAAGTATGTCCTATTGGTTCTATTGTTTTGTATGTGTAGTACATTATGGATGTAGATATGCGACATATACATATCAATACAATTTACATACCAATTAACATGTCGCCAGTACTTAGATATCTCCGCCCTATTGTTGATGTCGGAGTATATTGACAATAGGTTATATTATAATACAGCAACACGTGCTTTATTATACTGTTGCACGTGCTATTGTTTGTCGGAGGTATATTATTGGTTTGATTGGCTAAAATGGATAAATGGTTAACAACTTGTTTTTTTTTTGTTTTTTTTTTGCGGGCATGTACTTGACAAACAAAGTACAATCATTGGACATTAACTTAAAAGCAATATGAACTCTTTAAGAGTTCATTTTAGAGTTGATACTTTTGTTTCTCATATAAACGCCACGCTTCGTAGACTATACAATATAATTAATACGAATCTCTCTATCTCTTTCTTTCTTCTATATTTTAGCAATATGCCTATAATTATTTTTTCTCCTAAACTTGTCTTTTACTGCTATCATTGAATTTCAGGTATTTAACTGTGTTTTGTTTTATCAAATACCTGCAACGTTTTCTTCATCTCTTAACAACTGAATTGTTATAGTATTATTTCGAAAGTTTCAATTAAACATATTTTTTTTGCAGTTTAGCTGCACAGGTTAATGTGCTTTGCATAATGATATCATGGACTACACAACTTCAGTCTGCACATAGTGACACATATTATAACACGAACAAATAAAACATCAATTCACCGGTAAGGCTGTTGCTGAAATAAGGCGCCGTGTTTTAAACATTGATTCCAGAGTATAACACGCATACACACTGCACACAAACACCTTTTAACTAAAGAGTTAATTTATGCGCATACAGTTCAATGAAACATTTAATATCAATACCATATCAGGATATTTGTTAAAAATAGTACTTCGATACTATTTCACAAAATAAAAATAGTTCCAGTTAATATCTTATCCTTCCAGTGCACATATCAAACATAATCACAAATATATACGCCGATTTCCGCCGGAAAATAATGACCAAATGATGCCCTTCATTTACTCCGTATACACGATGGCTTCAGCGAACGCAATTGTTTCTTCCCGAGAAGAAAATGACCTCTGCGGAAACAATGACCTCTGCGGACAAAATGACCTTTGTGGACTCAATGGACCTGGCTTAATCCATAGCGAATCGTCCCATACATGGTCATATTTATATGTATATTTCACTTAAATCAATTCAGACAGTTAATTTGTGTTTATGCTCAATATATAAGCCGTACGCACGCCCGTTTTCCTTTAAACAAACGACTTCGCACTTTTATTACAAAAAGAAAACGTTTCGGATACTTTCACCAGACTTACCCTTAAAGGGGGTACATCAGGATTTTTCATGAAACATCTTAAACTATATAATTGTTCCAGTTCATGATAAAACACTTATATCAATCAAAATATGATGTTAGACCATTTTGTTAATGTCTAAACTTTGAAAACACCATATAGCTAGGACGGAATCGGACGTAAAATGCTGAAATTAACCCTGGTGCGTCACCTAGGTTAGCACGTATTACTGTGCAGAATGAATTTCTTTGCAAATAAGGGATACTTTTTAGGCTCATTCATAATGTTTTGGCCATGTAGAATAGAAAATATTAATATTTTTCAATTTTAAGTCGGACACCTAGACCTCCATGAAAATCCTGATGTACTCCGTTTAAAGATTACATACTTCTTGATTCGACAAACAGTGCAACATAAACAATTTCAAAAAGGTTACTATAGTATAATAATTTTAAATAGGAATATAAATACCAGCAACCAACGCTGCGCAAAGCGCCACAAAAACAACTAGCGCCAACTTGGACATCTTGTTAATGGTATTTCACTGTTCCCGAGTAGATCACAGATTGACGAGCTTAAGGCAGATCTGTGCTTATATAGTAATGCCATTCTCCTTAAACGAGCAAGTCATGAGAAAGTGGCGTCTGTCGAAACCACGATCCGAAATCACGGTCGTTGATAAGGCCAGTAGATTATATTAGCCTAAAACTTTCTCTTAGTTTTTTTCATAACATTTGTATCTAAAAGTGTCAAAATCATATTGGGCTGAATTTCAAAATATCAATAAAATTTCAAGAAAAGCCAAAAATATCAGGAAATTGCACTATGCAAAGTTTTTAACGAAACAAATATATGAAAAATCCGGATAAGCGAGTGTGTTATGATTCTGACCTTTCCTTTACTATATATATATACTATAACACTATCTATTCTTCTCTCTATTCTTCTATACTATCATCGTAATGCAAACCTGTGTCTAAAGAGTGCTGATCTTTTTTCCGCCTAGATCATCTGCCGACTGTAGGAACCTCAAACGTGAAACATGTCACAAATGTAAAAACGGTTACAAATGAAACACGTTTGGTGACATAAGGAAAAAAAAAAGTGACATTGTAAAAAAAGAAAAAGTAACATATGTAAAAAAAAAAGAACACAAATGTAAAAATACATTTTTAAACATTTTTTTTTTTTAACTCTGTTGATCAAAGGTCATAACCATGACGTGGTGCGGCACCGTCCGTCCGTCCGTCTGTCCGCCCGTCAACTTTTGTTCGTGGCGACTTCTTTTCAGACACCGCTTGGCCAATTTTCACCAAACATCACACGGATGATAATTAAATGAATTGCTTTTTAGATTTGCTAGCATAAGGTCAGCGCGACATCCAAGATGGCCACCATTACCATATATTGTCAAAACTTTAAACAATCTTATATATTGATATTCTGGGGTTTGCCGACCAAAAATCAAAAATTCATTAAAAATTCATTAAAAATTCAAAAATTCATCAAAAAACCTATAAAATCATCAAAATTTTAGAATTGACCAAGTTATGGTCAATATCTGTCAATTTTTTTTCAAAAATTCATCAAAAAACCTATAAAATCATCAAAATTCTGGACCAAAACCCCATAACATGGTCAATATCTGTCAAAAAACCATAACCTACCTATCCATGGACTGGCTTCACACCTGCAGCTCCTACGGATCCTTTGGGGCCTACTACCCAAAATCCCATAACATGGTCAATATCTGTCAAAAAACCCATAACCTACCTATCCATGGACTAGCTTCGCCCGCCAGGTTGACAAAATACATAGCCCACCTGTCCATGACTCAAATATATTTCTAGACCAAAATATATATGGCTTGGCTTCGCTCACCATAGCTCACACAAAGACGAACGATGCTCAACGTATCGTCTTACCGCCAGCATTTTATCGTGGTAACGCCTAGAATGCAGCGAGGGCTTCTGGCCCACCGGTGACTTCGCTCCATTGGAGCACAGGGAATTGAAGGGGTCCGCCATCTCACTATAACTACAATATGTATTTTGGAGGTTTTGAACCATTATTTCTTTTTGATAAAAATGCATTAAAGAAAAGATATATATAAAGAAAAATAATGACGACTGTTTTAGAAAAATTAAAACACCTGTTTGAAACAGGTGTAATAGATAGTCAAACACTATCGGTTGGTATAAATGCATTAAAAGAAGTTCCAAAGGAAACTTCAAAAGAGGTTATTCAACCAGTTGAGTCTAAAATGCTGGAAAGTGCAAGACGTGTAAAACCAATTCCAGCACCACGAGTTAAATCAAGAATTCCAACCCCAGCTCCAAGAGTTAAACCAACCCCAGCTCCAAGAGTTAAACCAACCCTAGCCCCAAGAGTTAAACCAACCCCAGCTCCAAGAGTTAAATCAAGAATTCCAACCCCAGCTCCAAGAGTTAAACCAACCCCAGCTCCAAGAGTTAAACCAATCCCAGCTCCAAAAATGAGTACGGAAAACGTGAACTACATTTTACAATTACACCGGGAAGAAAGAATTAATGATGATCAGCTTAGAACGGGGCTAGATGCTCTTCCAAAGGAAACTCCAGAGGTCAAATCTCAAACATTAGAAAATTTACATAAGAGACGACGACGACGACCTAACCAAAAACAACGTAAACGAGAAAAGCAGAAATCTGATAAACAAGATAAGAAATATGCTAAATTACGAGAGAATGTTATAAATGAATTGAAAGAGCTTAATGATAAAACTTTAAAAGAGCTTAATGATAGAAAATCTAAAGAAGAATTAAATCTGGTTGACAAACCAAGATGTGGTTATTTCCAAGCATACAAATGTCTGTTGAGCAATACAAAGACCCTCAAAAACTATTACATGATAAGAAACCCATTATTACAGAACAAATCAGCGAAGAGCTGACAAAGATGAATGGATTAAAGTTTCAATTAGGTCTCACTGTAGAGCTCTTCAAAGATAATGGTGCTACCGAAAACCACATCACAGCAGCAGTATTCAGCAACCAATATGCAATTTTAAACTCTGAAAAAATAAATGAGTTTTACGATGAAGCATCCGCAAACATACTACAGAGCTTGGAAAGATTTACAAAGGCAGCATCAGGATTGGAAATTGACCACTGTATTGATTTTTACTTAAATATTGCAAAGTACGAGCCGTTAAAAGGTTCTTCATATATTCCTCTGCCTAAAGCAGTAGCTGATAAGAAAGCGATTATCAATGTAAAAAATAAGGATGATCAATGTTTGTTCCATGCAATAAATTCTGCTTTAAATCCAGCCGCAGATCACACCGACAGGTTGTCAAAATATCCTAGTATAGAATTCTTAAAGAAAAAGGGCATTGACTTTCCTACACTAATTTCTCAAATTTCCAAAGTAGAAAAACAAAACAATCTTGCTTTTAATGTTAACGGATACACCATATCAAAAGAAAACAGTAAAAAAGTAAATGTTTTCCCGTATAAAATATCAGAACAACCAAAAGATATTGAGCGAATTAATCTGCTTTTAATATCTGAAGACGTTGAGGTTGAAGAAGAATCAGAGAATGATCCAAATAATGAAGAAGGAATCATAGATGACAAACCAACAACAACTAAAATAACAAAATATCACTTTTGTTGGATTAAAAATCTGAATAGACTACTCTCTGACCAAAACAAACATAAAGGTCAAACTTACTTCTGTGATCGTTGCCTTCATGGATTTTCTGGAAAAGGACTACTTACCAAACACAGAGAAGACTGTGAAGGTATCAACAAAAATTCTTGTAAAATAGAAATGCCGCATGAAGGCAACGATCACATCCAATTTAAAAATCATCAAAATCAGATGCATGTGCCTTATGTAATATATGCTGATTTTAAGAGTACAATCCAGCCGCAATCGACTAAATTTGGAAAAAAATCTGAAATTCAAAATGTACACGAAGCTTGCGGGTTTGGATACCAGGTTATCAGATATGATGGCAAAGCTGAAGAACCTGTTATTTACAGAGGTGAAGATGTTGTTGAAAAGTTTTTAAATCACTTAGAATGTGAAAAAAACAACATTAATAAAATATTAAATCACCCAAAACCATTAATTATGATGCAACAGCCAAATCTGATTTCAAACTCACAAAAAAAACGTTTGCAGATAAAACTGATCTACTTTTACGAAAAGGGGTTTATCCATACGAATATATGGACAGTGTGGAAAGATTTGAGGAAACGCAATTACCACCTATAGAAAGGTTTTACAGTAGTCTCTCAGATGAAAGTGTAAGTCACGAAGATTACGAGCATGCTCAAAACATATGGAAAGAGTTTAACTGTAAAACTCTTGGAGACTATCATGATTTATATCTAAAAACGGATGTAACTTGTTGGCTGATGTATTCCAAACGTTCAGAAAAACATGCATGAAGGCATATAAACTCGATCCCTTGCATTACTACACAGCACCTGGATTATCTTGGGATGCTTTACTTAAACATTCTAAAATAAATTTAAAACTTTTGACAGACATTGACCAGCACTTGTTTGTAGAAAAAGGTATGCGTGGTGGAATTAGTATGGTATCAAAACGATATGCCAAAGCAAACAATCCACACGTAGCTGATTATAACCCTAACGAGGAAAACAACTTTTTAATGTATTATGATGCAAATAATCTTTATGGGTGGTCAATGAGTCAGCCACTTCCATATTCTGGCTTTAACTGGGTGGAAACAGAAACGTTGCCAAAGCCAACAGAAAGAAAAGGATATTTTCTAGAAGTGGATTTGGAATATCCAAAAGAACTCCATGAATCTCACAATGATTATCAACTTGCACCGGAAACATTAGCAGTGAAAAAAGTATGGTTATCTGAATACCAGACAGATCTGTTAGAAAATAACGTTATGACAGAACAACTAGTCCCCAGTCTTATGGACAAAGAAAAATATGTGTTACATTACAAAAATTTAGAGTTGTATTTATCATTAGGCATGAAATTAACAAAAATCCACAGATTATTAGAATTCAATGAAAAAACCATGGATGGCATCATACATAAACCTAAACACAGAACTTAGGAAAAAAGCAAAATCAACTTTTGAAAAAGATTTTTACAAACTTATGAACAACTCTGTGTTTGGCAAAACAATGGAAAATATACGCAAGCGAACGGATATAAAACTAGTCAAAACTGACGGCTCTGAAAATAAAAAGATAAGAAGAATAATAGCTAAACCCAACTTTAACAGGTGGATAACATTTTCAGATGAATTGTCGGCATTACATGTAAACAAAACGAAATTAACATTAAACAAACCAATTTATGTTGGGATGGCAGTCTTGGATTTATCAAAGTACATGATGTATGACTGGTACTATAATACCCTGAAGAAAAGGTACGGAGATGGCTGTACTTTATTATACACAGACACTGACAGCCTACTGGTAGACATCAAAACGGAAGACGCATACAAAGACATGGTTGAAATGAAAGATGAGTATGATCTAAGTGATTATCCTCAAAATCACCCAGTGCACGATGATACAAACAAAAAAGTATTAGGTAAAATGAAAGATGAATGTGCCTGTGTTCCTATAGTTGAGTATATTGGATTAAGACCCAAGCTATATTCTATTTTGAGAGCGGATGAGCAGATTATTAAGAAAGCAAAGGGAGTAAATAAATATGTAATCCAAAAACATATCAACTTTGAGAACTACAAGGATGCAATATTTAAGAAGAAAAAATACATCCATGAAATTAATAAGATACGATCGAAAAAGCATCAAATATATGGCATAACAGTAAACAAAGTAACACTGTCACCTTTTTACACCAAAAGATACATTCGAGAAGATGGAATTACAACTGATGCATATGGGTTTTATCAAAACTTATGAATTTGGGTATCAGCAGGAACAATAAGTAATTCATCTTTGACAAATCCTCTTTGAGGCGCTGGTGCTTTTAAATAATAAACTCTTATGCCTTGCGTCACCATATAACTATCAATCTTGTGAATATCTACACTCCACATTGGATCAGTTGCTCTGCGTCTTCCACCTTCTTGTTCCCCGGGTTGATATAAATATCTTACACTTGCATTCATACAGATAAGATCACCTTTTAATAGTTTTGTTTCAATAGGAGGGGGCTTTTTTATCTCCGCATTTATGGCTTTAACAACTTCTGGTAATCTCTTTACCCACTCTCTGTTGCGTTTTTTCGAATCCATTTCCTTAGCATACTGATAACCAAACAATCTTTCAGCTAATGTTCTGTTAAATCATTCCACTATAGCTTGATCTCTGTGTATCTCTGTTTTGCCCCGTCTGATATTTACATTGTGTTTGGCCATCAACTGTGATACTGCACCCATGAATTCTCTGCCTGGATCCACTTGTAATAACTTTGGATATTTTAGATGCCGACTGTATATATTTTCAAATGCTTCGGCAACTTCTTTGCTATCCTTGGAAGTCAGCGGCTCTGCTTCTTTGTATCTACTCGCAATATCAACCACAGTTAACGCATATTTATATGTCTTGCGGCCACGACCAAAACCAAAAGTGTCATGCGGCAGAAATAACAAATCAGCTTGATGCACTCCATTCTTAACGGAAACATCAAACCTGGGTCTAATTATTTTCTTTGGTGCGGGTAAATAAATCTGCCACAAAGCTTGTTTCTTTAAAAATTCTAAGGCCTGTTTCTTACTGACACCAGCCTCTTTTGCTAATTTGTTAACTGCTGTGTAACCTCTCCAAAATCCTTGTGGACTGTAATAAATCTTTTCCATTTTATATATAAACTATATAAAAATGGAAACTGCACAATTTAATGAACTGCTCTTAGAGCAATATAATAGCACAAAGACATTGGCAGACTTGGAAATAAATAAAATATACACTATTACAAATACAAAAATACTGGATTTTTACCACGATCAATTCATGGTATTGACATTATCAGATAACAGTGAAGTATGGGCGCCTGATCATCTCAAAGATAGAATAGAGGAGGCAAGTGTAGAACCACCATATTATATTCGACCACTTGAATTGAAAAAAAATAGCTATCATATATATAGCATGGCCCCAGATGAAATTAATAAACTTTATGACATTCATAGTGCATATGACTTAGTCATTCCAGACATTCATAGTGCATATGACTTAGTCATTCCAGACATTCATAGTGCATATGACTTAGTCATTCCAGACATTCATAGTGCATATGACTTAGTCATTCCAGACATTTGGAAAACAATGCTATTAACAATACTATTAACAATTTTTGAAAATGGGTTAAGAAAATGTATATACTATATAAAATAATGGACACTGCACGATTTGATGAACTGCTTCAAGCCAAGCGCAAAAATCAGAAAATAGCACAAAGAAATGGGCCGACTTGGAATTGAATAAAATATACGCTATTACGGATACAAAAATAGTGAAAACTAAATATGATCCATCCATGATATTAACATTATCAGACAACAGTGAGGTATGGGCGCCTGGTCATCTCAAAGATAAAATAAAGGAGGCAAGTGTAGAACCAGCATATTATGTGCGACCACTTGGTTTGAAACCAACTAAGAACAAACATAGCTACCATGCATATGACTTAGTCATTCCGAAAAGTGGAGAACCGAAAAAGAAAAAGAGTCACGCCAAGAAAGAGAAAAAGAGTCACGCCAAGACAGAGAAAAAGAGTCACGCCAAGACAGTATCCGAGTCTGAGAGCGAGGCTAAAAGCGAGTCTGAGTATGAAGATAGCGATTCTGAACCTGAAGTCGTGGTTAAACCAAAAAAGGAGGTGGTCGTACAAAGAAGAATGTGAAATAACGAAGATGAGACCGCCGCAGCTTAGAGTTTAAAACTATTTTTATATAGTTTTAAACTATGAACTCAATTTGTAAGCTACAAATCCAGTTGCAGCCATGCCCACCACAATAAACGTAATTTCTCTATTCTGTTGATCCGGAGATGGTGTATAAAAATCACTCAACTTGGGCTCCGCTTCCAAAAGCAAATGTTTGCCAGTTATGTAATAATACTGTTTCATAGCTTGGTCCACATCATCAAAAGTCTGCCCTGCATGATGCTCTTTTTGCAGTTGCTTATTAATAAAATCTAATCTCTCTGTTCTTTTTTTATTTCACGCCGCTTGTGCTGCTTCCAATTGTTCTACGGCTTTGTCATGCCTTTGTCTTTCCTCATCTGAAAGACTTCCCATTTTTGAAAAGAAATAATTTGAACCGCTAAATGCCAATGCGTTTGTTAATGCGCCACCGATCATCATTGCTACTGCGATTGCCATTTTTTTATATATATTTTTTATTTCATAATATTCGCAGGAATAATACCTTGCTTAATCAACATATCCCTCGTAGCCATTGCTAACATTATATCCACAGACAGCATCATAACATCTGCCATATTTAAATCCACTTTAGGGGCTGGTCTTTTTAGTACTTTTCTGCCAATCTCAGAATATCCAATAGTTAAAAGTGTTTCCACTCCAGCGTGATACATCATATTTACAATTTGTTTTACGTCAATACTTGCTGCCATTTTTTTTAATATGAAAAAAAATTAAAAATCAAACGGGTCTTTTGGTGCAACATAAACAGGTTGCACAGCTACAGGTGGTGCTACCGATTTCTTGTTATAAATATACAAACCCAACCCAGCAAAGCCTACTAATAAAATCGGTGGAATATAATTTTTGTATACATTTATTTTGATTTTTTCTGGTTCCTCTTCACCTCTTGGTACTTTTGTTATCTGTCCTGCATCTTGAAGCAAACGCTTTGCCTTTCTTGCTGCTGCTCCTTTTTTCACAGCTTTTACTCGTTTTGGATTTTGTTGTTTAACAGATTGTGTATCAACTTCACTCTCTTGGTTCTCCACTTGGTTCTTCATTTTATTATCGACATTTTTATTTTTATTAAAATCAATATGTCGAACAGTTGTCAGCATTGCTGTAAATGGCACTAAGTACATTCCATACTTGTAATACAACTCACAACACGCACTTGTTAAAGCACGTTTAATAAATGGGTCTTCCTCCAAATCTTCTGTCAGTTTTGGTGGACTGGTTATATTAAAATATGTTGATACTCCCATCACATACAACATAATAAAATAATTGCCTAAAGTCTTGGCCATGCTTGCCCTAAGTCTTGCTTCATATCTATAGTAAAGTTTATTAATTTCATCTGGGGGCATGCTATCTATAGTCGTGAGTTGTATGTCTTTACCCAAATATTGACGACTACCACCGCCAGCCACTATGGCTGATAATCTTTCTTTTTTTGTTTCTTGTTGATTTGATTCATCTGTGAAACGTTCCGTGGAATCTTCCAGTATGATACCTTGTAATAGTTCTTCCGCATTCATTTTTATAGTAGTCATTTTATTTTTTATTTTGGAATAAACATAAAATACGAAACAACCAGCTGCGATATTCACTACACAACTAGTAATGGTTAGTATTGTTAATAGCATTGTTTAATAACAATGCTATTATTTCTATCAGCATTACTCATTTGCTGTTAGCATTACTAATTTGCTGTTAGCATTGCTATTAGCATTACTCAATTGCTGTTAGCATTGCTATTAGCATTACTCATTTGCTGTTAGCATTGCTATTAGCATTACTCAATTGCTGTTAGCATTGCTATTAGCATTACTCATTTGCTGTTAGCATTGCTATTAGCATTACTCATTTGCTATTAGAGAAAAAAAAATTGAATTGGTTTAAGAAAAATAAATCAAATATAAAACAAACATGGGTATAGAAATCGAATATATTAATGGTAAAGTGAATATGATAACAGTGAAAGATTTACATCTATTTACTGATGAATCATGGGATGAGATGTTTGATTTAATAGAAGATGAGTATGAAAACTTTACAAGAGGATCTCTTGTAGATTATAATGATTATATAAGGGAAGACTGTGTCTCTGTGAAATGTTGTATACATAAGAGGATGGATTATTTTAAAGAACGTCGATTAGAGGATATATATGAAACTTGGTTTCATGAGGAGACGATGCGTGAGATGAAACTTGAGTCTTAGTGTCCTGATATGTGAAAGAGTGCTTGATGTAAATTATAACATGTTACAATTTAAATAATCTATTAGCATTACTCATTTGCTGTTAGCATTACTCATTTGCTATTAGCATTGCTATTAGCATTACTCATTTTTGAAAAATAATCTTCGTCAAAGGTCCCGTTAATGTGTTTAATTTCAAAATCCTGGTAGGTGACTTCGCAGTCTGGAATCATCCTTAAAATTAGCGCTGTGGTAATGACACTTTTGACCATTTTTTTTTCAGCAAGGTCACACTTTAATCCGAGCACGTATTTGTCCACGAGTCTAAATTTGTCCCTTTTTTTCACGTTGGGCTACAACGTGATTGAGTTTTTAATGTCTCGCTCCATTTTGAAATAGTCGGTGTCTTCTTCTTCTTTGGGTCACAATAAATCGTTGAGACGATCTTTAGCCTCGTCCGTGTACACTTCAGGGATAACAAAACGTCCTCTGTCGGTGACTAGCATCGACGTGTCTTCGATCGGTTGGTTGTCTAAAATCATGCCACACTTTCCAAATCCCAACAACCCCAGATGTCTTTTTCTTTCCACGTTTGGTTCTCGTTTACTACAATATAGGAAAAATGGATAAAACCTCATTTTTTAAACTAGTACTCCAAACTCTTAATTGGGAGTTCAAATAAATTAGCAACATGCTGTTAAAAATTATTCAACCCAATAACCAGTGGGTTGGTCAGTCCTCAAAAATAACTTGGAATATTTAGTCTTTGCTAAAGCTTTTCTTATTCTAGTTCTCTCTTCCAGCGTTGGAATAACATCATTTTCTCTCAAACAATTTTCATAACTATCTCTGTCCTTGGTGTAAAACATACACAACCATTCAGCTTGCTCCCGCAAATCTTTCAATACAGAATTATATCTCTGTGAAATGACCCATACTGATTGTTTGGCGTGACGACCGGAGAATGCCAACTCTGATAACATATCTTTTTTCTTTGTTAATTCTTTTGTGGTGGAGCAATCATCAATGATGTATAATGTAGGCTTGCCAGCATATTGTTTGAAAAATAAACGCAACAGTTCTTGTAGCATTTCTTTGTCGTTGCTCACGGGATTGACAATTTTTTTTTTTTTATCTCTCGGGTGTCTCACATCTCCTATCCAGGGTCTATTTTTATAAGCCTCGTTCCACTCTATGGTTGGACACAATATAATTATATGTTCAAAAACTCCAACATACTCTTGTTCAAGTATGTCAAGAACAAACTCTGTTTTGCCGCAGCCGGTCTGACCGCAGATAATGGCACTGTGTGGATATTTAGGATATTTAGTATCGTACTTCTTTAAATCTTCCATCTTCGAAATTGATTTGCGCATCTTGTATTACATATAGATAAATATTTAAAAGTTGATCTGCATCTGCTTTTTTATTTATGAGTATCGATATGCCGCCCCCACCGCCGTCCCCACCGCCGTCCCCTATTCTTCTTCCACTGCCGTGTAATAAATTGTCATCACATGTTCTAAGGTCAAGCCACAAAGCATATGCTTTTGTTAGATAGGTCTCAAGAGAAACATGGGTAAAGTATAAGTCCCTCGCTACTACGTCTGTCTCTTTGTTTCTTTTTGAGGTTAAGGCAAAATATTTGTTGATTTCATCCCAATGCTGGTATGCCCTCATGCCCTGACTATACAACTGATTTGGTACGCCTTCTATTGTCATTTCAACCTTTCCAATCTTTGGGTTGTAAAAGGATTCCGTGTCTGTTCTTTCTGGGTCTTCAAACAGCATTAGAATACCCTTCATGCTCCTTGATGATGTATTAATGTTGGTATTCCAAAGGGTATCAGATTTGTTTGCTATTATTTTTCTGTGTCGCAAGATACGATCATACATAAATGACATCTTACCATTGGTTTGCTGTCTTATTTGTCTGGCTAATTCAACATCACTAACCATATCAAATTCCAAGCAGATATTTTTGATTACATAAGATGCATCAGCATCACTGCTTTTGATAACTTTGTTATAATCGTTAAACGTTAATTCATATTCTAACCTATCACCAAGCCCCGCCTGATAAAATGGCATATGACTTTCTAACATTTCAAAGTCCAGTGGTATACAAAATCTATTTCCATAAGCTGCTGCTATAGCTTCATCTTTGGTGTCTGAGGAAGCATCTCCCGCGCCAACTCTATGGTTTAGCATGTTTGCTTTACCCACACCTTGGTAAGCTATGTTTATTCGTTCGGTAGGGCTTTTCCATAAATCTACATAACTGTGATATATATCATTGTCATCTATTGACAAGACTTCGTTGCCACTTATTCTGATTGTCATTTTTTTCACAATTGCTCTGCCTAGATTCTGGAATAGAGTAGCGTTGGCGTCTGTTCTGCTTTTAACTTCTATTGCAAAGGCAAGGCGAGCAGTACGTGGAACTATCACATCATTAGTACTTAGATTGGGAAATCTCACAAGCAGTTGCTCGTTTTGGTCTATCGTCGAAAGGTTGTTAGTAATAACTACACTTGTGCGGATGCCCTTGGCACCATGAGGTTCTCTTAGTTTTCTATGAGGATTGAGCTTACTTCCGTAAGCTGACATGTTTTTATATATATATATATATATTATTTTTTTTTAAATTAAATAAAATAAAGAATGTCTGAGTTTGACAATCCTACGTTCGATCGAGATGCTTATGTAGATGAATTACTTGATGAAGAATTTATACAACCTGGCTTAGAATTCCAGAGACAAATTGTAAATGAAAAATGAAAATAATCATATTAATCAGCTTCAAGGGGAAGATAATATAAAAGAACAGCTCACACAAAAAAAGTGGTTAGTAAATCAATTTTTTACTGAAGTTAATGCAGAACAATGTTATATGCAGTTCGGTTGGGGAAGGATGACGTCCCACTTACCTATTATAGGGGAAATAATCCAAACGAAGCAATCAAGTTTTATAAGCTGGACACTTTAGTTAGAAAACATGGTATTGACTTTGTGAAAAACACTTTAAAAATGTATGATTATTTAGTTCCACGTGAAAGAGTTGCTCGGGGTAGGGCAGAATTAGCAGCCTTGGCAAAAACAAGAGATACTATCGCTGCAGAGAATATACCATTACAAACTTTTTCAACAACTGAGGATGAACAAAATACAGTAGATGCTGTAATTACAATTGAGAGTAATTTGAGTATTACAATAGATGAAACTTATTCTAAAACTGCTGTTCAACCAGAAGATCTAACACTGCGAGAGATACGAGGTTTAGATAAGAGATTGCAAAGCTTTCGTGGAGAACTTACTAATAATCTCTCAAAGCTCACTGAGCTTGATAAAGATATAGCAAAAGAAAAACAAAAATTAGAACAGGTTAGCACCCCCGGGCAGGAGGATGAGTTTCAACAAGAGCGCATACGTGACAGAATAAAAAACTTAGAAGATGAAAGAAGTGCACGACTTGAAGAGGCGAGTGAAAACAAAGAAGCATTACGCAGTCAAATAAACAGGATAAAAGAAACTATAAATAAGGTGTTAAAAGAAGTCACAACATTGGGTGAAAGAATCAAAACCTTGTTTAGGGAGCAAGGTATTACTATGGTTAGTATTTTGACTGCCTTTGGTATGATTATTGGGGTATTAGTTGAGGCCATTATTCCTACAACGGGAGGGACTGTTCCAACTCCAAAACCTGATTCATCAAGTGCCAAGGATTGGATAAAAAACAACTAGGTAATCTTGGTAAACTTCTTGCCAACCTAGCTGGTAAAGCTTCAGCAGCTTTACCAGGAGTTATTGGTGCAATAGTATCATGGCTTTTATCTGCAACAGGTAATGTTATTAACTTGCTTGCTAACAATCTATGGGCTTTGCTTATTGCCGCTGTTGGGTTGCTATATGTTGCAGCCAAAGAGTGGTTTAGTAAATCTCGTAGATAAGTAATGCAGCAAGACCTATTACTATAGTACCAACAATTATGGTTGTTTTGTTATCTTCGTGTTCAATCGCTATTTTTTGTATTTCTGGTGGTTCCACAGTTTTATGTATTGATTTATCAGAATGTTCCGGTAAAAATGTCTTTGTTGTGGTGCCTTGAAAAGGTTGAACACTTTTTGGTGGTACTGGTTTTACATTTACATCATTATTTAATCCTAATGCTTGTGCATCGGTTGCTATTACAATTTCATTATTGTAGTCTTGTATTGTTCCAATTCTTAATTCCATGTCACCCGGAGACATGTACAATCAACTTCCATAGACAAAATTTACTTTACTTCTTGCATATTTTAGGGTGGTTTCATATCTTGAAATTTGACTGGGCAAGTTGATGGAGCTGTTTATTGCATCTTCTATGTTAGCTTGAAATTGTTTCTGTGCATCAAATGCCGTTCCAGTTCCAAGTATATCTGTTTTTGTTTGGGATTGTGAGCCAAGGATTGCCCAGCAGTATGTTCTTATGCTGTCATTGATGCGTTCTACTCCAGCTTTTGTAAATCCCGCAGAATTATCTAGTATAAAAGTAGACCAGCTGTTGTCAGCCTCAGATCCTTGGGCAATGTAATCAATGTGATATGTTTTATCACTCTCATAGACTGTAAAACTCATCGTTTTGTTGTCGTATACAGCATTTACCAAAGGATGATAACCAATATGTATCCAGTAATTATAAATTGTTCCTAGACCATGATTATAGCTTTGTTTCTGTCTCCAGTCTGAATATAAGTCAACGTTAAACTCCTTGCATATTATTTCGTACGCGTTTCGGTTATATGTGTTATTAAACGCATTCCAATTTGAGTCTTGCGGCATTGCTACACTCATCTCAAATAATATTCTTCTAACTTGGTAATAGACATGAAATCGAAATAACGAACCCACCAAGGCATCAACTTTTAGATGGTTGTTAAAATCAATACCACATCCAGTTGTCGCGCACCAAATGGCAAAATTCAACTGGTTCTGCCAAAAAAAACATCCAATCTGTCCCCCAGCGTTGGACTATAATATCTGATTTGACGTATGGGAGTTTGTATTTTTCAAAGACATTGGGAAATGATGCTTTAAAGCCTTTACCGTTGGATGTAATGACTATGTTTTGATTTATTATATCTATCACTTTCTTGCTGAAAGTACTTAAATAGTGAGCATCTGGGTTATATTTGAATTCTTTAGAAATCATTTTTATTTATTTATATATATTTAAAAAAAAATGTTTCATACAATTTCAATCATAGACAACTCTATTAACTTACAACAGTATGTTGATAATAGAAATGGAGATAAGCGCGTTGGATTGAAAAGTTTTACATACACTATCGGTTGGTTTAATGTTGATGGAGAAGTCATAAAGACAAGAAACCCAGATAAAACGCAACATACACTTCTCAAAACTGCTAACTACACCGCTACGTTTTGGGTTATATATATCGATGGGTTGAATGTTTTTCAATAAAATAAAAAGGAAATACCAATTCAATCATTTTTACATCATTTCATTTTATTTTTTTCATGGGCAATGCTAGAACTAAACCACAATAAGCAATTACAAACGACCCATGTAAACACTAAAGTCACACTTTTCATTTCTTGTTCATAAAAGTGTGACTTTAGTGTTTACATGGGTCGTTTGTAATTGCTTATTGTGGTTTAGTTCTAGCATTGCCCATGAAAAAAATAAAATGAAATGATGTAAAAATGATTGAATTGGTATTTCCTTTTTATTTTATTGAAAAACATTCAACCCATCGATATATATAACCCAAAACGTGAGCGGTGTAGTTAGCAGTTTTGAGAAGTGTATATCAGGCGGACTCTATAACTTTCAAGACTTGGTAGAAAGGTTTAAAATGCTTAAATAAGATATTATCCTAGCCATTTATACGCAAAATGCTACAGCAGTTTTAGATGCGCCAATAGAGACACGAATGTAAACCCGTCTTTCAAATATGCTGGGATTCAAGGACAGAAGATGGATAAAAGGTGTTCGTGTGGGAGATTGCCCAATTGATTTAGCTCCTTATAAACAGCTCTATGTTCATCTGGAACAAATTAATACAAGTGGTAATTATTTCAATGGTAAGTCAAGCACTGTTATAGGGGTTGTACCTGTAGTAAATAAGCAGTATGGAGATATTGTATATACACCTTATTTTTATCCTGAATATCACCGTCTTGCGAATGGTGCAATTTCTGAATTAAAAATAGAAGTCATAGATGAGTATGGCAACAAGATAGATAATCACGGCTTGCCCATGAGTTGTGTTTTAGAAATTATTTAAAAAATTATATTTTTTATAAAAAACGATGAGTATATTTGGGCCTAAAAAAACAGAAGACTTAGAGGCTTTGATAAATGATGTTCAAAATTTATATAGGCGAGTTGTGCCTATTGTTAACCGAGTTGATAATCTTAAATATGGGATTATAACACTATGTGCGGAGGCTAAGGGTCCAATTGCAATGAATAGAGTACTCTCATTTGGTAACGGTGGAGCAGAAACAAATGTGGGGTATGTAATGACACGCCGTGGTTGGATTATGGGAATAGGTTTAGCATGTGACCGATTAGTTGGTGACGTAACTGTCATAGTTTCTGTCGATGGTGTTGAACAACCCAATTATGGTATAACGCTTCACACCACCCCACGCAAACACGATAACTTTGATAGTCCTTTAGAGATTGATGCTGGTTCTGTTGTCAACTTTGTATGCAAGGTTGCTAACGCTACCCCTGTAAATACGGTGGTGTCATTATTAATTGAATTAATTTAATTTTTCTTATTAAAAATGAAGCAACCGACAGCACCAAGTTTATATCCGGAGTTGTCAGAGGACGTACAGAATTATAGATTACAAAAAATTTCAGAGATTGAACAAAAGTTAATTACAGAGCGAGACACACGCAAGTCTCTTTATAAAAAATATAAACGTGGTATTAATATTGCGGATGGAATTGACACTACCTTAATATCTGCAGGTGTTATTATGGCTGGGATTGGATTTGCTGTTCCAGTTGTGAAACCTTTAGAAACAGCAGCAATACTATGTGGAGCTACAGGTGTTTGTATTAATTTCATCAGACGCAAGCTTAATGTAAAAGCTCAAAAACATCATAAAATAAAACTTTTGGCAGAGTCTAAGTTGAAGAGTATAAAGCAGTTAATATCAAAAGCATTGAGTGATGCACAGATATCGGAGCAATAGTTTAAGTTGATTTTGGATGAACTGGAGAGATACTATCATTTGAAAGAACAAAAGACACTTGAAATTAGCGAAGTTCAAAAAAAAGAACAAGTGGAGCAGGGAAGAAAGGAAGCAATGACAACCTTACAAAACAGTCTAAAAAGTGTGTGATAAATTGTTTTAGTAATGTGTATGAGTATGATCCACCACCTTTGTATTCAACACTATAATGTATTAAGGAAATATATAATACAATTTTTTTTTAATGGAAATCAATGTTTGCAAATTTCTTAAAATTAGATTACACGATCCATGTAAAAATAAGACTACAAAAGATTCTAATTATTGCAGTTTGCATAAGTATCTATTAAAAACAAGATTGCCATGCTCAATATGTAAAAAAGGTACAAATGCAAAAAATAAAATGTGTGCTGATTGTCGTGTATTACCATGCTCAGTATGAAAAAAAGGTACAAGAGCAAAAAATAAAATTTGCGCTGATTGTAGAGTTTATGTCAGAATAGTGGATACATTTATTGGAAATTTATATTATAATGCTGAGTGCTTAAAATTTAGACGTATTCAAGTTTAATCATATTATAGCGAAGTCACCGGTGGGCCAGAAGCCCTCGCTGCATTCTAGGCGTTACCACGATAAAACGCTGGCGGTAAGACGATACGTTGAGCATCGTTCGTCTTTGTGTGAGCTATGGTGAGCGAAGCCAAGCCATATATATTTTGGTCTAGAAATATATTTGAGTCATGGACAGGTGGGATATGTATTTTGTCAACCTGGCGGGCGAAGCTAGTCCATGGATAGGTAGGTTATGGTTTCTTTGACAGATATTGACCATGTTATGGGGTTTTGGGCAGTAGGCCCCAAAGGATCCGTAGGAGCTGCAGGTGTGAAGCCAGTCCATGGATAGGTAGGTTGTGGTTTTTTGACAGATATTGACCATGTTATGCGGTTTTGGTCCAGAATTTTAGTGATTTTATAGGTTTTTTGATGAATTTTTGATTTTTTTTTGACAGATATTGACCATAACATAACATGGTCAATTCTACAATTTTGATGATTTTATAGGTTTTTTGATGAATTTTTGAATTTTTTTTGACAGATATTGACCATAACCATAACATGGTCAATTCTACAATTTTGATAATTTTATAAGTTTTTTGATGAATTTTTGAATTTTTAATAAATTTTTAATGAATTTTTGATTTTTGGTCGGCAAACCCCAGAATATCAATATATATCTTCTTCTAAAGAACCACTGGACAGATTTCGACAAAAAAAAATTGAAAATGATCGCCAACGCCTAGCCTATCAGATTTGTTTAAATAAAGTCCCTCGGATAAAACATGATTGTGCCCCGGGGATCCAACGTTTGTATATTGAGATTTTACATGTTTCATAGACTTATATAGGAAAAAAACATTAAAAACCCTTCTTCTCTGAAACCACAATGTACAGAGCTCTCATGAATTACATGTAGCATCAGTTTATGTCTTCTACTAAGTTTGTCAAAAGGTAACCCTGGGGCCAAATTTAGCCCCGCCCCAGGGGTCACAGTTTTACATAGGCTTATATAGGAAAAAAATATTCTTCTCTGAAACTATAAGAGCCAGAGCAATATTTTGCATTTACTATAAGCGTATGGTCCTCTAACCAATCCTGTTCAAATGATGATCCTGCGGTCACATTTGGCCCCGCCCCAGAGGTCACATGTTTTGCATAGACTTAGATTATCAGCTGATGATGAACACGACACAATAATGCAAGATTACGTTTATTAGCAAACTAACTTTAAAGCACGAATATGATATTGGTCAAGTGCTAATGCACATCTGTTGTTGGACACTACAAATGTTTCCATAAATAGTAATTGATCATTACTATCATACTGACAGGGGACAGCGCCTATTCAATTTGGATTAAATTAATAAATGAGGCTCTACCTATATACATGTTATTTTAATATATTAAAGTGACTGGAGGCCATCTGGAAAAAGCATAGGCAAAAATACGCATACGACTAAAACCATGTGATTCAGTTTTATATTCAATGGACATAATTATGCACTACATTAGGACATATTTATTTGTTGTTTTAGTCAATTCTTACCAATATAGCTTTCTCATGTGCCCCCTCCCCTCACAACCACCGCATTTTTCTCCATTTTCCATCCGATCTTTACCCCACACCCCACTCCACCCCAAACCCGATTTTTTATACATATTTCTGTTATTTTTGTTTATCAATTCTACACCTATAGCTATGTTGCGCCCCAGCCTCACCCCATCCCCCACCCCATCATCACCACCAACGCAATTTTTCATGAACGGGCGGGCACCTGGGTAGAACCACCGACGTTCCGCAAGCCAGCTGGATAGCTTCCTCACATAGAGATTCCTAGGCCCCTGAGGGATCGAACCTACAGCAAGTGATTTCAAATCAGATACCCTAACCAACCACTTTGCCACGGACGCCCCGCATAATTATAAAAGGCGCACATAATTAATTTCCAGTTGGCAGCAGTACGTTGTTACTATGTGAACATCTGGAAAGCTGTTGAATGGAATGGCTGGCCGTAGGGTGGGGTTGGGACTCTGTTCGAAGTCTTTGGTAAAAGTGGGACTGTCAAGATTCCAGTGTATACTCAGGAGTTGTTGAGCCCTCTGTAACCAATGCGGCGTACCTGGTCGTAGACTATTTTAAAGCAATTGAAGCCAAAAGGCACTATACAGTTCTAATATTGTAGAAATATGTTTTCATGATCAGGTCAGAGTTACCTTGACATTTGACCTACTACCATGAACGCAATAGGGTAGTTGTTGCAAAATAGATTGATATAGGAAAAACGTGTGGCGACAACTTCTCTGAAAGCGATGGTCCCATTTCCATTAAACTTCCTATGACTGATCTAGCTATCAAAATCAATCAGTAGATATTCACGGTCATTGACCTCTTGTTTCATTTCCAAAGCCATTTGGTCCTCTTGCTTTAGTGTTTATCTTTCTACTTCTATAATTAGCATAATGGTAGAAGAATTGGTCTTGTTTATTTGTTACCGATATTGCCGTGGTCAGACATCGTGGGCGTGGTTGTTAGGGTTAAGTGTGTTTTTGTATGTTTGTTTATTCTTGCATAGCGGATAATGGCTGCCCAGGTAATGGCTGCCCAGTGGGCATTTTGTTTTGCAATATATTTATATCAGTAATTCAATCCTGCAGTTGTGTAACCGGAAGTGGACGTGAATAGTCAGAGATTTAAGAAGAAGTGGTTTATTATGATGTAGTTGAATATCTTGTTCACTCAGATGTTATATGTTATTACTGTTTAAAGTAAAATAATTATGTTTAAACAACATCGATTTTTCGACTAGATTTTCAATTACATTTTTATTGATAATGGGCACATTGCTTTAAATGTCGTGTTGTACAAAATAATAAGAATAAGTAAAAGGTATGTTTTTAAGAGAGTCTTAACCAATTTTAAAAATTCAGACTGAGTTCATCTCTGAACATTGTATGAGGTATGTGCCACTTATTTCTACCAAACTTTTCTTACAATCCTAGCATCTGTTACGACATTTAAAAGATAACAATTAATAACATGAATTGTTGTTGGAATTGTTTGTATCATACAAACAATCATTTAACGCATTTTATTAAATCATTTTAGAATTATTTTTATTTAGAATCTACCATATCAGGAAGTCAAGAAACTCAATACTCCATGAGTAATGCAAACACACAACATATCCTTTTGTATGCAAACAAATAAAAATTGTGTTCTGAAAATACACTGAGTGTCTCCTATATATGCCACACTGAGTTCCATGTTTTGAAGAAAACAAATATTTTAAGTCTTGCAGTACTCATTGAGTAATGAGTTTCTTGACTTTCTGATAGAGCAAATTCGCAAATTCTAGATAAAAATAATTCTAAACTGATTAAATACTCTGTTCTAAGCATTTACATGAGTTAACGTTTTCTGTATCAATTTCATATTACTTAAGAAACGCGCCCACAATTTTATTTTTAAAATATTTTGTAAAGTTTTAATCCAGTTATGATAAATGATTTTTAATTTTATACTTTATTGACTTGAGCCAGTATGCTCTCATACACCCCTTGTTTAAAGGTAATATTGGCAGATTTGAAGACTGTTATAGGTATATGATTCAGCTGCAGTAAGTATTCTCATCATTTCGAAAATGAAAATCTGAATCAATTCATTTTTAGTTCGACTGATCAAAGATCAGCAGAGCTTATGCCGTGATGCGGCGTACGTCTGTCCGTCTGGAAACTTTTTATTGTAGCGACTACTCCTCTGAAACTATTTGGCGGATTTTCACGGAACTTCACAGGAATGTTGCTCTTGATGTCTAGTTGATTCAGGTCGGCCGGAAATTCAAGATGGCCGCCACGGCTGAAAATATATTTTTAAAAAACAAGTTGTAGAGACTATTTCTTAAAAATTATAAGTGATATTGATATGGGACTTTTCTAAAATGGTCAGCATGACATGATGTTGATCCTTGTCGAAAATTATTTTGATTCGACATTGAACATTGCCGCCAGTGGTCATCTTTGTTTACATAGAGTTTGTATAGTAAAAGTTTGTAGCGAGTACACCTCTGGAACTACTCTACGAATTTTCATGAAACTTCACAAGAATGTTGATGTTGATGTCCAGTTGACCATAGCAAAATTTAAGATCGGTCTGAAATTCAAAATGGCCGCCACGGATAAAAAAGTTTTAAAAAAAGTTTGTAGCGGCTACTTCTTGAAAACAGTAAGTGATATTGATTTGGGACTTTTTCTAAAATGGTCAGCATGACATGATCAACATGATCGACATTTAACTTGGCTGCCAGTGGCCATCTTTGTTTACACAGGGTTATACAGTAAAAACCTCTGAACCTACTTGACAGATTTTTATGAAACTTCACAGGAATGCTGATCTAGCTATCAAAACCTATCAGTAGAGCTTCAAGGTCATTGACCTCTTGTTATACTTGTATTCAAGAATAAAACTTCAAGCGTTCGTACTAAACTTGAAAATCACCAACAGTCCCTTTAATAATAAAATTCCTTATTCTGTGGAATATTTTCTTTGTTTTTTGTTGATGTTTTAGTCTTGTATTTTAGTCTTGCCTTTTCAAAAAAAAAGTAGAGACATATGAGTATGTATTAATTTTACTTTGGCAACAAATACGAAGGAATCGTTCAGTTTTTGCTAAGTACAGGCACTATGTTAACCTAGAGTAAGGTATTATTGCATAATTCCACTTATTCATAAAACTTACACATGATGACTCAAGCCAAATAGCTACAAGAAATAAGTAAAGATCGCAGTCAAGGTCATCAAAACGGTGATCCTCACCCCATATTCCTTTTAGATCACCTGAGCTGAAGGCTCAAGGTGATATATTGGAAAGTGATCTATTGCAATTACTCTTCGTGTTGTCAGTTGTCTTGACCAAACTTCACATGGATGATCCTTAGATGAATGCTTTTTAAATACTTCCTAGAACAGGCGACACGTGCACCAAAAGGCACCCATCTAGTCTAAGTAGATGTCAGAATGATCGTGTTTTTCATGTTGATCAAGACTGTGTAGGCATGACATGAAATTCGATGGAATTTTTATGAAAAAAATGTTTTGGAATAAATATTTTTATATGGTAAAACTATACTTTTGGTTTTCATTTTCCCCTAAATATTCAAATTATTTCAGACTTTCGAAAGAAACCGGGAGTTAAGAAAAATAGGTTCCTGGTATGACATGTACATTCAACTGATAAAACTGTTGAAACAAATATTGCCTATTTTAGAATCAATTTAACTTTTCAAGGAGGAACCCACGCACTCACTATGTCTCAATAGAAATGGCAATCCTATCGTCTGAAAATACACTGATGGTAGTTGTCTCTCTTGTACCTTTGTATATGCGTATTATGGTATGGAGTCATCTGTCCATAAACAATTACTCATTCCAGGCGATAATTTCTACACCCAAACAGGTACATTGCGCTTGTGGGAAGGAAGAACCTCATTGTTTTGGATGGTCGAAGGACAAAGCCACCATGCCTTTATGGAAATATGAATTTTGTAGCATGATTTCAAAAGCATATACACCCACAATCAAGAAACTTCATGTATATTTCCCTAGGTGAGAGTAGGAACACTTGTTTTGGGGTCTAGGCAGTCAAAGGTCAAGGTCACCATAACCTTGTATGGAAATATTCATTCCAAGCTATAACTGAACTCATAACACTCATGAATCTTCTTAGGTACATAGTCCTTGGTGAGAAGCGGAACCTATTGTGTTTGGGGTCAGTGGTAACAGGTGGGGGTCCTATGACCTCATGTGGCTATATTTATTCCACTTGATAACTTCAAAAACACAACACTCATCTTAAAACTTCTTATACATTGCCCTTGGTCAGAGGAGGAACTCTGTTGATTTTGGGTTCACTAGGTTAAAGGTCAAGGTCACAATAACCTCATAAATTCGTGTTAGCAGCAGGACATTGTTATGCATCGGGTACTGCTATTAGGCCATACAGGTATGAAAAATGAAAAAACATTAAAAAGTCCAAAAATGCAAGCCGGAGGGTGTGACCTACTATGATAAAAGCAATAGGGTAGTTGTTGGGAAATAGATAATACTACATGTATTTGTATGTTTCAAGATTGAAGGTATACTAGTAAATAAACAGCGCAAGAGACGTTTTTGGGGTTGATTGGGTTAGTGTGACCTTAACCTTTGACCTACTGAACCTAAAATTAACAGGAGTCAATATGTTAGCACGGGTATTATTGCTGTAAAGTTTCAAGATGGTCTTATCATACGAGTTACGAGAATGTTTCTCAAGATTCGGTCGTTGCCACTTCCAACTGTCCTTGGTGACCTACTGAACCCAAAAGCAATAGAGTTCCTCTTCTCACTACGGACAATGCATTTTTATGACGTTTACTACGGGTGAGGGTATGCGTTTGGAGTTATCATGTGGAATGCTGCATATTGGGTCATGGTGATCTTGACCTTTTGACTTTCTATCCCCGAAAGCAATAGGGTTCCTTCCCTTACCAAATGCAATTTGCTTATAAAGTTTCAAGAGTGTAGATTTTATACTCCTGGAGTTATCACTTGGAATATGGATACCCCTCTGGAAGGGTGACTGATGTCAATCAAAATACAAATGAAAACCGTACTAGTATGTAGAATGTTCATGTACGATAAACCAAACCCCATGCTACCTTTGGTAACGTTTATATTTATTGATTATGAAAATGTTTGACGACTTTGTTTGTTTTTGTTGCTAAATCATACATATTAGTTTATAAAGTGGTTATATGGCTAACACATATATTTTAAACAAAGTCTACTTTGATCTGATTATAAATGAGCAAACACTGACCGAGTCGCCTGGTTTCTCAAACAAGTGCAAGCTGTACTTTGCAAGCTGTACTTTGCGTGGTCCTAATGTAGTGCATAATTATGTCCATTGAATATAAAACTGAAACACATGGCTTTAGTCGTATGTGTATATTTGCCTATGCTCTTTCCAGATGGCCTCCAGTCCCTGTAATATATTAAAATAGCGTGCATAGAGGTAGAGCCTCATTAATTAATTTAATCCAAATTGAATAGGCGCAGTCCCCTGTCATTGTGATAGTACGGATCAATTACCATTCATGGAACCATTTGCAGTGTCCTGGTTAAAGTTCGTATTAAATAAAATAATCACAACAAAATACTAGCACAAGCTCTAAAACATTAGGAAAAACACTCTCAACCGTGCCAAGGTAGTCTTTTCTCTCCCTTTTACTCGTGTCATTGTTTTAATGACCTGGGAATCGACTGAACAACAGATGAGCATTAGCACCTGACCAATATCATATTCGTGCTTTAAAGTTAGTTTTTTAATAAATTAAACGTAATCTTGCATTATTGTGTCGTGTTCATTATCAGCTGATAATGATATTATAACAACGGCCTTAATAGCACGTGAGGCAAATCGTTATTACATTTGTGTTCTTTTTTTTGTCATGTTACTTTCATTTTTTTTACATTTGTAAACTTTTTTTTTTCACTTTTGTCACAAAATATTTATGTTACATGTCTCCAAACGTGTTGAATTTGTCTATGTTTTTACATAATTATTTGACTCTTTTTTATTTCATTTGTAACCATTTTTACATTTGCGACATTTTTGCGAGGTTCATACGTACTGCCCACGCATTTACGATGTGTCAAACGAAATAGCTATTCTACCTTCTGAAAATACACTGATGGTAGTTGCCTCTCTTGCACTTTTTTATACGCAAAATATGGTATGGGGTCATCTGTCTATAAAAAATTACTCATTCCAGACGATAATTTTGAAACTATAACACCCAAACAAGTACATTGCGCTTGGCGAAAGGAATAACTTCATTGTTTTTGGGGTCAAATGGTCGAAGGGCAAGGTCACCATGCCTTTATGGAAATATGCATTATGCACCATGATTTCAAAAGCACAACATCCAACATCATGAACAATTCGTGTACATTTACCTAAGTCAGAGTGGGAACACTTGTTTTATGGTCTAGGCAATCAAAGCTAGTGAGAAGGTCACCATGAATTCCAAGCGATAACTGAAACCATAACAATCCTGAAACTTTCTTAGGTGCATAGCCCTTGGTGAGAAGTGGAACCCTATTGTTTTTGGGGTCAGTAGGTTAAATGTCGCTGTGGCCTCACGTGGTTATATTTATTCCATGTGATAACTTTAAAAACAAGACATTTATCTTAACACGTCATAAACACATTGCCTTTGGTCAGAGGAGAAACTCTGTTGATTTTTTGGCTCACTAGGTCAAAGGTCAAGGTCACAATAACCTCGCAGGGGTATACATATTCCAAGTCAAGTGATAACTCCAGGAGTATACAACCTACATTCATAAAACGTTATAGACAAATTGCCTTTGGTAACGGAAGGAACCCTATTGCTTTTGGGGATTGAAAGTCAAAAGGTCAAAGTCACCATGACCTTATATGCACATAAGCATTTCACATGACAACTCCAAAAGTATACTGGCCTTACCAGTAATAAACGTCATGTGTGTGCATTGTCCGTAGTGAGAGTAGGAAGCCTATTGTTTTAGGGTTCAGTAGGTCACCAAGGACACTTGGAACTGACAATTGCCGAAACCTGAGATACATTCTCCTACCTGTAAATTGTAAGTATAAGGCCATCTTGAAACTTTACAGAAATAATACCAGTGTTAAGATATTAATTTTAGGGTCAGTAGGTCAAAAAGGTTAAGGTCACACTAACCCATTGAACCCAAAAAACGTCTCTTGCGTTGTAATAAATTTACTATTATACCTTCAATCTTGAAACATACAAATACACGTAGTATCCATTTTGTAACAACTATCCTATTGCGTTCATGTAGTAGGTCAATATCAAGGTCACTCTGACCTGATCATGAAAACATATTTCTCGGATGTCATTCTTGGAACTATTTGCCCTACAATATTAAAACTTTATAGTGCCCGCTTTAAATTATCAAACGGCAGCTTTTTCTGCTTTAAAATAGTCTACGACCAGGTACGCCGCATTGGTTACAGAGGGCTCAACAACTGAGTATACACTGGAATCCTGACAGTCCCTCTGCATATTAGGTCATGGTGATCTTGACTTTTTGACTTCCTATACCCGAAAGCAATAGGATTCCTTCCCTTACCAAATGACTTTGAACAGAGTCCCAACACCACCCTACGGCCAGCCATACCATTCAACAGCTTTCCAGATGTTCACATAGTAACAACGTACTGCTGCCAACTGGAATTTAATTATGTGCGCCTTTTTATAATTTATGCGGGGCGTCCGTTTCAGAGTGGTTGGTTAAGAGTCCACTTGCTGTACGTTCGATCCCTCAGGGACATAGGAATCTCTATGTGAGGTAAGCTATCCATTTGGATTGCGGAACGTCGGTGGTTCTACCCAAGTGCCCGCCCGCTCATGAAAAGTTGTGACGGTGGTGATGATGGGGTGAGAGATGGTGGTGGGGCTTGGGGCGCAACATAGCTATATTTGTAGAATTGATAAACAAAAATAACACAGAAATATGTAAAAAACAAAAAAACAAATCGGGTTTGGGGTGGGGTAAAGATCAGATAAAAAATAGAGGAAAATGTTTTTAATATGTGACTTTTTTTTTTACATTTGTAACCGTTTTTACATTTGTGAAATTTGTCACGTTTGAGGTTCCTACACGCGACGTTTACTTATATTTAAGATATATAAACTATATTGAAAATCAAACGATCAAGATGATCAAGACTTCTTTTTTTTTGTAACGTTTTACTATTCCGTGCGTAAATTTCGCTCTGCGATCGGTCAGATATACGTTATTCTTCGTTTCTGCAACATCGGCTTACCTAAATATGCCATACCGACTAGGAACACCTAAATATGCCATACCGACTAGGAACACCTAAATATGCCATACCGACTAGGAACACCTAAATATGCTATACCGAATAGGAACACCTAAATATGCCATACCGACTAGTAACACCTAAATATGCCATACCGACTAGGAACACCTAAATAAGCCATACCGACTAGGAACACCTAAATATGCCATACCGACTAGGACATTTTTCATCAAGGTTTACATTTCATACTAACAGCGCATTTCGATACTTTGTGAAGAATTTTCTAGTCAGTAGGGCATAATTACTTTGTTTAACATGTACTGAAAATGACACAAAACACCATTCAAACAAACAAATAAACTGATTAATTTTTTAACTGATGTTCAACCCCAGGCATACACACATTCAACTATCTGTAATTATGGAATACCCCTGGATGGATTTTAGAATTTTTTGAGTTCTGGAGGACCTGTGTTCAAGCCTCACCGGCACCATGGAGTTTCGTCGGTGTGTTCCTTCTCTAATCCTCGTATGTCGGATGCGGACGTAAACGTTAATGATCTTTCACAAAATCAGAAGTATTCGACGTGGATCTATTACTTTAGTTTATTTTGAAAATATACAATTATCCTCCTATGTCTTATCAAAACTGTTTGGAGAACTTAAGCTTATAAGTGATAATGTACGCTTATAAGTGATAATGTACGCTTAAAAGTGATAATGTACGCTTAAAAGTGACGATGTACGTTTAAAAGTGACGATGCACGCTTACAAGTGACGATATATGCTTACAAGTGACGATGTACGATTACAAGTGACGATGTACGCTTACAAGTGACGATGTACGCTTACAAGTGACGATGTATGCTTACAAGTGACGATGTACGATTACAAGTGACGATGTACGCTTACAAGTGATGATGTTTGCTTACAAGTGACGATGTACGATTACAAGTGACGATGTACGCTTACAAGTGATGATGTACGCTTACATGTGATGATGTACGCTTACAAGTGATGATGTTTGCCTACACCTTATGGTGTACGCCTATAAGTGATGATGTTTGCCTACACATTATGGTGTACGCCTACAAGTGATGGTGTATGCCTACAAGTGATGGTGTACAACAACAAGTGATGATGTACGCTTACGAGTGATGATGTACGCTTACAAGTGCTGATGTACGCCTACGAGTGATGATGTACGCCTTCACGTGATAATGTACGCCTTCCAGTGATGGTGTACGCCTCATGTAATGGTTTACGCCTACAAATGATGATGTACGCCTACAAGTGATGGTGTACGCCTACAAATGATGGTATACGCTTACGATTGATGCTGTACGCTTACAAGTGATGATGTACGCCAAAAAGCAAAAATGTAAGCTTACGAGTGATGCTTGTGCCTACAAGTGATGATGTACTCCTACAAGTGATGGTTTACGCCTACAACTGGTGATGTATGCCTAGAAGTGATGGTGTACGCCTACACGTGATTATGTACGCTTACTAGTGGTGATGTACGCTTACATGTGCTGATGTACGCTTACACGTGATGATGTACGCTTAAAAGTGCTGATGTACGCTTACAGGTGATGATGTACATGCAAAAGTGCTGAAGTACGGTTATAAACGATAATGTACGGTTACAAATGCTTATGTACGGTAACAAGTGATGATACGCGCCTATAAGTACCAATGTACGCTTACAAGTGCTGATGTACGGTTAAAAGTTCTGATATAAGTCTACAAGTGCTTATGGACGCTTACAGCTTGGCAGGGATATCTCGGTTAATTAAACCAGGTCTAGGGTGCACCAAACCCACCTATCTTACCCTATTGTCATCCCAATAAAATGGGATAGTGTAAATAAAGAAATCCCCTTCATGCTATATTCTCTAACAAACAAGGCAGCATTAATAGGCAATATAAGTTTACCACATATATGATCATGTATATATGTCTCTCTCTCTCTCTCTCTCTCTATGTGGAGAAAATGTACAAAACATTTACCAACGGATTCGAACACTCAGTCCCAGACACCATCATCGGCACAGCGCCTCGCCCAATAGCAGACGCGTTAGCCCATTCGGTCACCTAGTCTCCCTAAAAAGATTGATTTCGGAAACCGGGGGATACTAAGGCTTTACTCTTGAACGCGTCGGATATCTTCGGGCTTTTCCGTCAAATAACGACAACCATAGCGTATATTACTGATACTCATCTCTTTTGTCATAGATTTTGCTTATTATTTTTCCGTTTTCATTAGTGAGATGTAACTCGAGAAAAAAATGTGCATTTCGTTTTGCGGAACCACGTGTCCGTACTTGTTTTGTTCATTATTGTCGAGATATATCTACATTTAGATCGTCGATATAATAATAAAGTGTTCCTCTTTGTTTATTTATTAATTTATGAAATAGTATTTTGTATTTCTGTCCTTCTGTCAATCTCGGATAGTAAGTGTGTTTGTGCAGCCAGTCAGAAGCGATACCAGTATATCGGTAAACTAGGTGCCGCTTCAATGACATAATACTTCAAATCATGTCTGATACATCAAATAAAACAGAAGAAAACGTCGTTTAACGAATTTTAAGGATGTTTATACTACAGGACACTGACAGACTCTGAGGCCGGGGCCATCCGGCTGGTCACATAACGCGGCATGGTGGTGCGGACAGACCATACCGGCGCAATCGCCATCGTTCATACACCAATTTACTTGTCCTGAAAATTAATTATCGATACACATTACTTGCATATTTAAAAATAAGAGTCTCAAAAATGAATTCTCTGATCTCATCAAATAAATGAATAGGTCTTTACTTGCAGATGTTCACAGTCAGCAAAATGAAACAAAACAAATATAGTCCATTTCCTACGTTTTATTTCAAAAACGAATGTAATAATTTCACGTCGATTACACATTACTAGTACCTATACCGTATAAATAATAGTATGATTTTAATTAACACATGATTGAATGTTATAGTTACATTTTCTAACGATATAAATAAGGTTATCCTACTTTTTACTTGAGGACACTGACAGGTCTTGTGGCCATGATGTTCTGAATAAGCACAAAGGTAAGCGTGGTGATGGTGGCAGATTGGCATCACCCCAAAACAGTCTGCTTCGGTATCGCACTGAGTTGCTTGTCATTAATACATATACACGTAGGTATAACAGTTGAACAGAAGTGTGACTTTATTATTGCTTTTGCCTTCTTGTTTGTCTGTTTGCGTGTTTGTTTCTATGTTTTGTGGTTGACTGTCCTCCTTGAATGCTACTTTCCCTGTCCGATCTTTTTATATTTCTTTTAAATAGAATAGAGTCAACCAAAAATACGCATTAAAAACAACAATTACAATGTACAAAGAAGCAAGGCGTGTGCCATGAAAATAGAGCTCCCGCCTTGAAACGGTTAGTGGCAAAAATGCCGCTGAGGTTTAAATCAGGTTCTAGGTAGCACCAGTCCTTTTACCATATTGCTATCGAAATAAAACGGGACAGTGTAAATAAAGATATCCCCTCCAGTCTATGTTTTCTAACAAACAAGGCAGCATTAATAGGCAATAAATAGATTGAAAACAAACATCAAATGTTACCGTCCTTTAAGTATTTAGAATGACGTCATTATAGGGTACACAATATATCAGGTTATTATTGTGAAACAGTGCTTTGAACTATTAAAATATATTTTTAATAAATTTAAAATTTACGTAGAAAACAAACGAGAAGATCGCCGTGTGCCTTTACAATCTATATCATAGCAAAGTATTGAAAATCGGTGACTAACACATCTTGCTATTCTTTTTAAAGCTGGAAAGGCTTATGATTCATTAGTTTTTATCATGGCGTTACGTGAATTATATTACATTAAAAACGAAGAAACATATGGCGTTTAAACACTAAATGGTCTACCCAACTTACATGTATACATATTGTGGTGTATACGTCATTTGTATCTATACCGGCGATCAATGAAAACGCACCAGTAGATTATATGGGTGATAAATGTCATTGCTAAACTTCCTTATAATAATAAGCGCATATTTTGAAATGGAAGGATATTAATTATTAATTGCTCAACATGGTGTATAGTGTTCAGTTAAAGTCACACGTGCAGAAAACAAAAGTCACACATTTTAATTCCGGGTTATGTTCAACCGTTTTACCGTTTCTAAGAAATTATGCCGATCTCACGTTATTCCAACAAGATAATGCAAATAGAGTATGGTTTCATTTCATTGGTTAATTTAAACACCTCGATGGGCTACGCCCATCTTGATGTTTAAATGAACCAACCCAGTGAAACCATACTCTATCTATTACTTAACTTGCTGAAATAACGTCGTTATCTAGCATTGAAATAACGTGAGGGATAATTTCTAAAGAACGGTAAAACGGTTAGACATAACCCGGTATTAAAATGTAAGCATTAATTTTCCTATTAGATAATATTTTCGCCAGATATGGAACTACCGTTTATAGACAAAGTGTTGGTATCCCTATGGGTACGAACTGTGCACCTCTTGACGCAGATTTGTTATTGTATTGCTATGAAAGAGATTTCATGTTGAGTCTTTCATCCGATACTCAGGCAGATGTAATTGAAGCCTTTAATGACACTTCTCGGTATTTGGATGACATATTGAACATTGACAATCCTTTCCTTTTTACTTTGGTAAATAATATATATACTATACCAAATTGCTAAGTATCAACCTAAGAATATGTCATTAATATTCTCATTGTTTTGTGTATTTTCAGCTTGATTAGAGTCTGAGATACGGTTAAACTGCAAAATAACGAGTGTAAATCGTCTGCTCTGATTGCATGAACATACTTTAAAACTTCTAAGTCAATGTGTTTTCTTAGAAATAAGTTATAACACTTATACAACTGGGTATATAGGATTGTATTAAGTACTTCGAATTAGTGAAGCTTCCGATGTTCCTAATTCTAAAATATGCCAGTTAAAATTATTTTGACATCATGTTTTACTAGCATTACTACTACAAATGCGTTTGCAAAAGAAATTTCCGAAATATTTAATGTTAAAGAGGCACTACCTATATCTACGCGATTTTTAATGTAAAATATTAAATACTCAATATTACTGCATT
Source organism: Cyrtodaria siliqua (assembly GCA_037043455.1). NCBI lineage: Eukaryota > Metazoa > Mollusca > Bivalvia > Adapedonta > Hiatellidae > Cyrtodaria > Cyrtodaria siliqua. Next base: position 98,980 of record JAWPHD010008151.1, read on the forward strand.
TATATGTATACAAAGCTATTTTATGAGTATTCTAAGAAGAAACATGGTTCGTATTCCAGTTCTGTAAATTATTAATTATGATCAAAACAATATCTTGAATAAAATGCTGCCCAGCCGTTTATTCCTGCCGGAGAACTACGAGTTTTTACGATTTTCTCGGACATGCGCAATGCGATTACAAACTATTCGGCGCAGTTCCGATAGCAAACGAATCGATCGGAACTCTTCGCTAATCAGACGAGGTAGTTCCGATTGTAAACGAATAAGATCGGAAAATCTCCGCAATCGGCTTGTCTAAAACAATTACGAATACAATTTCAAAAATCCGATCTTTTCAATCCTGTTTTTCCCCAGCAAAACGCATATTACATTGGGTGAAATTATTGCCGTTTACCTTTTTCATAGTCCTCTTTATAATTAAGTAAAGTTTATATCAATTGGTGGACAAAAATATATAGGTAGAGCCTCTTTAACGCTGAATTACAGTTACTTGAATTTCAAACAATATTCAATGTAAAGGGAGGTAATTTAAGATTATCCATATTTCGTTTGTTTATTGACGGAAAATCTGCGATAAATGGGTCAAATTTTTATGTTTTTTTCTATTATATCATACCAGTTTTAAGAATTTTATATCTTTAAGCGATCTTTGACTCATGTTATGTGTTTTATCAGTACAGTTCATGTTTTCATATAAAGGGAGGGTAACTCTCAAAAGATGTAACAATTTAAACAAAAAATAAATGTTTTACAAACTATGGGTCAAAACAAAATACTTATCGTATATCTATTCTAAAATATATTTAAAATAAGAAAATTAGATACAAAAGTTGATACTTAGAAATTGTGTTCATTATATCCTAAGCAACCAACTCAAGAAAGCTATAATTTCTGATACTTTCGCTTCTTTTCATGATTTACATCTCTCTATTGAAAATGGCGAAATAATTAGTAAAATCTATGACAAGAGAGATGATTTTAATTTTGATATTGTTAATTATTCACATTTAGAAGTTTATCAACAGAGTTTATGACCCTATCATTTTGCAACGTACTGCATGTTTAGTGGTTGACCCAGTTACAGTTCGCCACTATGCTTTCCTGTTTACTTGTGCGATGACCGCACAGATTGTGGACCCTATGATGACGTAAATCAGCGTTAGATGTTTGTCTTTAATATTGTCTTGTCGTACCCTTAACGGTTTGTTCTCTTGTTGCTCTGGCTTCTGCAAGTCATTGAGTACTTACTTTGTGGCTTTCTGGGCTTTTGTCTTTTTATATTATATATACATGATCATTTATGTTTAACCTTTATCTTATGGAGATGTGGTCTATAAACTTCGATAGTTAAAGGGATCTGGCGGATTTCCTGACCATGTTCGTCAGAAAAGGGTATGACCCTTTAGTATTACAATGCACTGCGTGTTTAGTGATTGACCCCTCTACAGTCAGTCACTACGCTTCACTTTTCCCTTGCTATGACTGGACAACCTCTTGGGACTCTATGATTGCACCTACTGATACCCCGACCAAGGGTGGTAGGTGCATGAGCTTTCTCGGGTTTTCTGGTCGTACCCTAGATTGGTTTTCTCGTTGGCTGCAACTGCTGTTGTTGTTCAGTACAATTCTGGATACATCCTGAGATGTTTCTTATTTTGTATTTTATATAGCTTTACAAAAACACCTTAGTGTTTATTTTGTTATTTTCTCTGGATGTGGACTTTGTTGTTAAAGAATTCCTTTTGATGGGATGTAGTTTTGTTTAAACTATCTTGTTTATTTGGACGCTGAAGACAGGATAATAGCGAGGAGTGTGAACACATAAAATGCATTCAAGTTAACCTGTAGGCCTTATTGCCTACTGACCGTTCCAAGTCGGTAACCCTGTCTTCACCTTTCTGTTGTATTTTGATTTTTTCATTGTATAATTAATTATTTAATTGCTCCTTGTTTGTAGTGTAGTGCGGACCTACGATGCCATTGCGTTTTTTATTATTATTATTTTTATTCTCTTTATTTCCTCTTTGCAGAGATAAATTGAAGCAACAAGAAATATAATTCAAAGAAGCATATAAAATATAAGGATATATGAAATAATATTCAAAAAGGGAATATAGCACATGGATATGTACACAAATTGGCAATCAGTTAGGCAAATGCATATATCATAATTTAAGTCATAACATAACCAGCTTATGTATTCAATAATCTCATTAACATAATTTGTAGCGGTTCAGTCTTTAAGTAGTCAAACAGCGTGCAGCAAATTCAATTGCTATTCTAAGGAATTGTTTATGCGCTCTTTTATCTGGAAGTGAGCATAATTGCCTGCCGATTAGATATTGCAGCTTCGTCTCATTTGAGCCTTTATTTATTTCGGCCAGCACTTCATGTCCAAATAGTTCTTGTATAGAATTAAAGAAAACGTTTCTGATATATACCTTTGTAGAACACTCTATGATTGCGTGAACTCTAATGTCAGTATTTAAGATGCCACACAAATAACATAGTGAATTTTGAGTAGGAGTGGTGCTCTGCTCAATCCAAAATTGACCAATGGTGCGTGCATTCAATAGGCTGTAGGAGTCAGTTGCACACTTCCAGATAATCGCTCTTTCAATATTGGAATGAAGTAGCCTAAATCTGCTAAAGCAGTCATCCGCCTGTAATCGAAGATGCCATGATCTGGATTCAGAGGCAATGACCTTTGTTTTACAAAGTGATTTCCAGGCGTGTTTTGTTGGGAAACTACCACCTTGTATGTTTTCAATTAAATGTGTAGCGACATAATATTTCTGCAGTATGGTAACAATGTCTGGGACAAATCCTTCTTGGACGGCATTATGTCTACAAACAAACACAGATAACCTTGTGTTGAAGACGTGTTTTGTCAAGGTAGTATTTGGCATATAGCACAATCTGCCCAGAAATGATAGTTTATTGAGATCAATCTCAGAACGAATAGATTTCCAACCTAGCATGCTAAGACAGATATCGGTGCGAGTTCGAATATTAAAGCTTTGTGCCTTTTTTGCAGCAAGACGCAGAAACCTTTCAAGAAGGTCGTAGTCACGTGATGTTAGATTGTTCCATAGCTCTGAACCGAATAACAATCTCGGGATACATATTTTTGACATTAATGAGGCTGACTTGATTGGGTTTAAGTAGCGTGATTCAATGTTAATAGATAACAGTGAAAACAATGAGGATTTAGCATTTTTACAACCATTGGTAACCTTGTCTTTGTCTGACATTGAGCTGTTCAATATGATACCCACATGTTTTATATTATTGGTTTTTCTTATGCTGTCAGGTCCCATTTGAAGATTAACTTCTGGCAGCGACCTGAGTCTTTCTCCGAATGTAATTACATAACTTTTAGATGCATTTATAACATATCTAAAATAACATGTGTATTGATAGACAATATCTATCATTCGTTGAAGGTTTGACGGACTTAACGCTGAGAGCGTTATATCGTCAGCGAGCGAAGCGTTACCAGTGGGTATGTTCAGTATGCAAGTTCCAAGGCCACTTTTTTCCAGGGTATTCAACAAGTCATCCATAAATAGATTATAGACCCAAGTAGAGATAATTCCCCCTTGTCTTATTCCTTGTTTTACGTCAAAGAAATGTGAGACAACTCCGTTTACAGCGACACAACTGGACATGTCACTATGGGCATAAACAAGAAGTGTCCACATTTTACCTTTAATCCCAAGTTTTGACAGTTTATAGAAGAGACCCGGCAACCACACAGTGTCAAACGCTTTCATTACATCAAGAATAGCAACATAAACTTTGCTGCCTAGTTCAATGTTATGACGTATGGATTCTTGGAGGTTAAACGACGCAGTTATTGCACTTAAGTGCTTCTGGTATGCGTTTTGTTGGGGGTTAGGAAATGGAATATTGGCGTTTGCGACCCATGTATTTAGAATATTATGAAGGAGCTTTTCAAATAACTTGTAAATAACGGGTAACAATGTAATAGGTCTATAATTACAAGGATCAGAGCGGCTCTTGCCATTTTCTTTGTAAACAGGGATAATCAAGCCTCGTTTGCATTGCGTTGGGATATATCCAGAAGAGATGATCATATTGAACAGTTTAGTCAGCATTGACCATAACGTTGGGCCACCAAATATTAGGTGTTCATTTTGTATCTTGTCAAATGAGGACGCTTTTCTCAAATTTAAGAAGAAATGACTTTTTCTACACAGTCGGTAGTGATATTTGGCTCCAGTTCAGGTACACTGGGCAGGGATAGATTAGCCGCTTTTAGTTTAGCAATCTCAGTTTCAACTAAAAGTTTGAAATCGTTGTCAAAATGACCTTCATCAAGGGGGGAGTATAGGTTTGAGTAATATGACGTGAAGCCGTTTGCAATAACGTTTGGCTCACGTGATAACCCGGAATCGGTGTTCAGTTGGTTGCAAGTGGAAACTTTTTCCCCTTTCGCCTATTAATCAATGACCAGAATAGCCGATTGTCACATTCTGTTGCAGTGTTTAGCTCATTAACAAAGTTGTGTTCAACTTGTTCTATAGCATGTTTCTGAGTGATAGCGAATGCTTTCTTAGCAATCTTATATAGGGCATATGATGGGTTTTCCATTCTTCGTGGTCTAACCCTGATCAATCCAAATTCTACGGGCTTGGCGCTGTGTTGTGTGTGAAGCTTTTACCTCTTTTGACCAGTAAGGCTTAGCATGAATATTGAATTTTGTAATGGCAGAGAGCAGTCCGAGGCTCTTAGTATAGAGCTTGTGATATCATTGTATAATATATCTATGTCATTTGTTCTAGCAGCCTCTAGTAAAGTAGATAAAGATGATCTATACGCTTCTATATGTGAGGCAGTGGCTTTATGCCAAGCAATATTATTGCATTTTGTTCTTATACATGTGTGTGAGATTGGTATATTTAGAACAACAAGGACCGGAAGGTGGTCGGATACATGGTATATGTCATCGTTTAATTATACATAATCACGTGGTCAAGCATCTTTTCCATTGTTAGAAAAGTATAATCAGGCCCTATTCTATCGGGTAAATGGACGAGTGAAACCATCGAGTTTTCTGTGATAAAGTTGTTAAGGATGTGTCTCTGAAATTTGCAGAGTTGTATTTACTGAATGACAAAGTCTCACCGTTCATGTCACCTAGTAACAGGATAGTCCAAAATTCCGAATAAGAGTCACAGAGTGACTGTAGATTACTTATATATTCCGAATACAGTTCGTTTGGGTAATTTGCGGAAGGCATATAAATACAGAACAAAAACAATTTTAAACCATCATTGCGGTACAACTGGATGCCTATAATTTGTTCATCTGATATCTCGTCCATTTTCCTAATCGAGAATAATAGGCTAGATTTATATATAATAGACACACCACCTTTTCCACATTTCAAGTTACCATATATATCATAGTCCTGATTACATGCAGTATAGTTATCATATTTTGTATTTATAGACGACATGAATGACTTAGAATGATCGAATAGTTTGTGTTCAGTAATGAACGCAATGTCCGAATGTTTTCTTCCTCTAGGAGTTTACCCAGGCTACCGGCAGAGGACATAACTCCTCTCACGTTCCAAGTGATACATCGGAGACTATTATCAGTTTTGTCAATATTGTTAATTTTATTGAAGATACCCATTTTGAATATATTAGTCTTCGTTTTCGTTGTCTTCGGCTGCATTGGCCCACTTATCTTGTTTATTGCTATCGTTATCGTCATAAAAGTTGGTATGCGTTTGACGGTTGTACTGTATACATTTGTTCCAAGAATCGCTCGAGATCCATTGTCGGCACCTCATGAACCTCGGCCAGAAACCATTTTCTTCTACAAGATAACTCTGATGGAACGGAATAACAATTTTGGCTGATAAATCACCTGCCTTACTATTAAAGAACGATATTTGTAATGATGTCACTCCTCGTTCATCTAAATATTTATCCAGGCCGTCTTCGGTAGAGTCTGTGTCGATACAGCCTACATAGTACATTTTCGTTCTACCGCGATATCTACCTTTAAATAATTTCTTTTGACAGTTCGAATTGAGTTGTGATTCATGGGAATTTCTTTTAGATATTATCGTTTCAATTTTCATGTTCGAGTCTGCTAATTTGGTTACAGTTGTGTTCGTGTTCGAATTTGTCTCGTTGACTCTTATCCAGCGATGTTTGTCTTTGTCGAACCTCATGTGTTTGTTGTGCGATGTATCATTAGATACAATGGCGTCCACATGGTTGATTGTTTGGCTAGGTATTATAGCAGTTGCGTGGCTATTTGAATTCGGTTTCGTTAGGACAACTTCGGCGTATGTTCTCATGTCTGCATTTGATAAGTTATTAGATTTTTCTTGCTGGTCTTGAATCAAGTTCGAAGGCTTTTCAATTGTTGTTGCTGTGCCGGTGCTCTTATTGCTATCCCCGTGACGATTGTTTTGATAGTTGTCTCTAGAGCCTTTTTCTGTGTGTGCCTTTGGTTTTGCTAGGTCATCCGTGCTTTGAGATTTTTGTCTGGTTTCAAAGACCGTGTTGTACTTAGCTGCGTCCTTTGTGGTTTCGATTTGATCCACCAAGTCTTGTTGTTTATCCGTTTGTAATCCTTTATGGTTATTGTCGTTTGATTGGCATTTGGTTAGCATTTGTAGGTTGTTTTGAATATACAGTTTCATTTCAGATGTTTTCTCTGCCAGTATTTGGTGAACTCTTTCCTCGTTTGAGCTTAGGGTTTCATAGAATCTTATCTTGGTATACCTTATGTCGTCTCTTAATTTTGAGTTCTCGTCTAATACTTTATTTATGGTAATCTGTAGTTGCTTACAGGTTTCTCTATCATAGTCTCTGTCTTTTTGTAGCTGCGAGTATTTGTTTCCAAGGTCTATAACGTTGGAAAGTAATTGGCTAAGTTCCATTTTAAAATTATTTGATTGAGCTAGTTCTGTTTCATTTTGCTTTTCAGTTGAACATGTACTTTCTCTTCTTCCATTCTGTGTGTTTTGTGCAGTATTTGATTTACTAATTATACTCTCAATTTCACTTATATCCCCGTGAAGGAACATATTAAGAATGTAACAATCCGACTCTAATTTAATGAATGATGGGTTTCTACGAGACCCTCTTCTACTAATGAGTTTACCAGATGGGCATCCTTCAAGTTGCTTTGCTCTTCGCCACAGCAGATCTCGGTATCCCTGTATATCTCATTTTTACTTATATTTCCTATTACCGCTGCCTTGTTTGTTAGAGAGTGTAACCTGGCGAGGATATCTTTATTTACACTGTCCCGTTTATTGGGATGACTATATAGCGTAAGAATGAGGTTTGATGCACCCTAAAACCTGGATTGAACCCCCAGCGACCTATTTGGCCACTGACCGTTCCAAGGCGGTAGCCCTTTTGTCAACCCTTGTGTGTTTGTGACTTTGATTCATCTTTATATAATAGTTTTTCTTTGTTTCTTTGTGTGTTTGTGGTTGACAGTCGTCCTTGAATGCTACTTTTCCTGTTCGATTTTATATCTACTTTTAATTGAACACTATACACGATGTTTAGGAAGGTTGAGACAATCCGTTTTTGTAATTCATAATTAATATCTTTCCATATCAATATATGCGCTTAGTATTATAAATGACTTTAGCAATAACAGTGAACACCCATATAATCCACATTGACTGCCAGTATATGTAACACCCATATAATCTACATTGACTGCCAGTACATGTAACACCCATATAATCTACATTGACTGCCAGTACATGTAACACCCATATAATCTACATTGACTGCCAGTACATGTAACACCCATATAATCTACATTGACTGCCAGTATATGTAACACCCATATAATCTACATTGACTGCCAGTACATGTAACACCCATATAATCTACATTGACTGCAAGTATATGTAACACCCATATAATCTACATTGACTGCCAGTACATGTAACACCCATTTAATCTACATTGACTGCCAGTATATGTAACACCCATATAATCCACATTGACTGCCAGTATATGTAACACCCATCTAATCTACATTGACTGCCAGTACATGTAACACCCATATAATCTACATTGACTGCCAGTACATGTAACACCCATATAATCCACATTGACTGCCAGTATATGTAACACCCATTTAATCTACATTGACTGCCAGTACATGTAACACCCATTTAATCTACATTGACTGCCAGTACATGTAACACCCATTTAATCTACATTGACTGCCAGTATATGTAACACCCATATAATCTACATTGACTGCCAGTAACACCCATATAATCCACATTGACTGCCAGTACATGTAACACCCATATAATCCACATTGACTGCCAGTACATGTAACACCCATATAATCCACATTGACTGCCAGTACATGTAACACCCATATAATCTACATTGACTGCCAGTATATGTAACACCCATATAATCCACATTGACTGCCAGTATATGTAACACCCATATAATCCACATTGACTGCCAGTATATGTAACACCCATATAATCTACATTGACTGCCAGTATATGTAACACCCATATAATCCACATTGACTGCCAGTACATGTAACACCCATATAATCTACATTGACTGCCAGTATATGTAACACCCATATAATCTACATTGACTGCCAGTATATGTAACACCCATATAATCCACATTGACTGCCAGTATATGTAACACCCATATAATCCACATTGACTGCCAGTATATGTAACACCCATATAATCTACATTGACTGCCAGTATATGTAACACCCATATAATCCACATTGACTGCCAGTACATGTAACACCCATATAATCTACATTGACTGCCAGTATATGTAACACCCATATAATCCACATTGACTGCCAGTATATGTAACACCCATATAATCCACATTGACTGCCAGTACATGTAACACCCATATAATCCACATTGACTGCCAGTATATGTAACACCCATATAATCCACATTGACTGCCAGTATATGTAACACCCATATAATCTACATTGACTGCCAGTATATGTAACACCCATATAATCCACATTGACTGCCAGTACATGTAACACCCATATAATCTACATTGACTGCCAGTATATGTAACACCCATATAATCCACATTGACTGCCAGTATATGTAACACCCATATAATCCACATTGACTGCCAGTACATGTAACACCCATATAATCCACATTGACTGCCAGTATATGTAACACCCATATAATCTACATTGACTGCCAGTATATGTAACACCCATATAATCCACATTGACTGCCAGTAACACCCATATAATCTACATTGACTGCCAGTATATGTAACACCCATATAATCCACATTGACTGCCAGTATATGTAACACCCATATAATCTACATTGACTGCCAGTACATGAAACACCCATATAATCCACATTGACTGCCAGTATATGTAACACCCATATAATCTACATTGACTGCCAGTACATGTAACACCCATATAATCCACATTGACTGCCAGTACATGTAACACCCATATAATCTACATTGACTGCCAGTACATGTAACACCCATATAATCTACATTGACTGCCAGTACATGTAACACCCATATAATCCACATTGACTGCCAGTAACACCCATATAATCCACATTGACTGCCAGTACATGTAACACCCATATAATCCACATTGACTGCCAGTACATGTAACACCCATATAATCTACATTGACTGCCAGTAACACCCATATAATCTACATTGACTGCCAGTACATGTAACACCCATATAATCCACATTGACTGCCAGTACATGTAACACCCATATAATCTACATTGACTGCCAGTACATGTAACACCCATATAATCCACATTGACTGCCAGTACATGTAACACCCATATAATCTACATTGACTGCCAGTACATGTCACACCCATATAATCTACATTGACTGCCAGTACATGTAACACCCATATAATCCACATTGACTGCCAGTACATGTAACACCCATATAATCTACATTGACTGCCAGTAACACCCATATAATCTACATTGACTGCCAGTACATGTAACACCCATATAATCCACATTGACTGCCAGTACATGTAACACCCATATAATCTACATTGACTGCCAGTAACACCCATATAATCTACATTGACTGCCAGTACATGTAACACCCATATAATCCACATTGACTGCCAGTACATGTAACACCCATATAATCCACATTGACTGCCAGTACATGTAACACCCATATAATCTACATTGACTGCCAGTAACACCCATATAATCTACATTGACTGCCAGTAACACCCATATAATCTACATTGACTGCCAGTACATGTAACACCCATATAATCCACATTGACTGCCAGTATATGTAACACCCATATAATCTACATTGACTGCCAGTATATGTAACACCCATATAATCCACATTGACTGCCAGTATATGTAACACCCATATAATCCACATTGACTGCCAGTACATGTAACACCCATATAATCCACATTGACTGCCAGTATATGTAACACCCATATAATCTACATTGACTGCCAGTATATGTAACACCCATATAATCTACATTGACTGCCAGTATATGTAACACCCATATAATCCACATTGACTGCCAGTAACACCCATATAATCTACATTGACTGCCAGTATATGTAACACCCATATAATCCACATTGACTGCCAGTATATGTAACACCCATATAATCTACATTGACTGCCAGTACATGTAACACCCATATAATCCACATTGACTGCCAGTATATGTAACACCCATATAATCTACATTGACTGCCAGTACATGTAACACCCATATAATCCACATTGACTGCCAGTACATGTAACACCCATATAATCTACATTGACTGCCAGTACATGTAACACCCATATAATCTACATTGACTGCCAGTACATGTAACACCCATATAATCCACATTGACTGCCAGTAACACCCATATAATCCACATTGACTGCCAGTACATGTAACACCCATATAATCCACATTGACTGCCAGTACATGTAACACCCATATAATCTACATTGACTGCCAGTAACACCCATATAATCTACATTGACTGCCAGTACATGTAACACCCATATAATCCACATTGACTGCCAGTACATGTAACACCCATATAATCTACATTGACTGCCAGTACATGTAACACCCATATAATCCACATTGACTGCCAGTACATGTAACACCCATATAATCTACATTGACTGCCAGTACATGTAACACCCATATAATCTACATTGACTGCCAGTACATGTAACACCCATATAATCCACATTGACTGCCAGTACATGTAACACCCATATAATCTACATTGACTGCCAGTAACACCCATATAATCTACATTGACTGCCAGTACATGTAACACCCATATAATCCACATTGACTGCCAGTACATGTAACACCCATATAATCTACATTGACTGCCAGTAACACCCATATAATCTACATTGACTGCCAGTACATGTAACACCCATATAATCCACATTGACTGCCAGTACATGTAACACCCATATAATCCACATTGACTGCCAGTACATGTAACACCCATATAATCTACATTGACTGCCAGTAACACCCATATAATCTACATTGACTGCCAGTAACACCCATATAATCTACATTGACTGCCAGTACATGTAACACCCATATAATCCACATTGACTGCCAGTATATGTAACACCCATATAATCCACATTGACTGCCAGTACATGTAACATTCATATAATCCACATTGACTGCCAGTATATGTAACACCCATATAATCCACATTGACTGCCAGTACATGTAACACCCATATAATCCACATTGACTGCCAGTACATGTAACACCCATATAATCTACATTGACTGCCAGTACATGTAACACCCATATAATCTACATTGACTGCCAGTACATGTAACACCCATATAATCTACATTGACTGCCAGTATATGTAACACCCATATAATCCACATTGACTGCCAGTACATGTAACACCCATATAATCCACATTGACTGCCAGTACATGTAACACCCATATAATCCACATTGACTGCCAGTATATGTAACACCCATATAATCTACATTGACTGCCAGTATATGTAACACCCATATAATCTACATTGACTGCCAGTATATGTAACACCCATATAATCCACATTGACTGCCAGTAACACCCATATAATCTACATTGACTGCCAGTATATGTAACACCCATATAATCCACATTGACTGCCAGTATATGTAACACCCATATAATCTACATTGACTGCCAGTACATGTAACACCCATATAATCCACATTGACTGCCAGTATATGTAACACCCATATAATCTACATTGACTGCCAGTACATGTAACACCCATATAATCCACATTGACTGCCAGTACATGTAACACCCATATAATCTACATTGACTGCCAGTACATGTAACACCCATATAATCCACATTGACTGCCAGTACATGTAACACCCATATAATCTACATTGACTGCCAGTACATGTAACACCCATATAATCCACATTGACTGCCAGTACATGTAACACCCATATAATCTACATTGACTGCCAGTATATGTTACATCCATATAATCCACATTGACTGCCAGTATATGTAACACCCATATAATCCACATTGACTGCCAGTATATGTTACATCCATATAATCCACATTGACTGCCAGTATATGTAACACCCATATAATCTACATTGACTGCCAGTATATGTTACATCCATATAATCCACATTGACTGCCAGTATATGTTACATCCATATAATCCACATTGACTGCCAGTATATGTAACACCCATATAATCTACATTGACTGCCAGTACATGTAACACCCATATAATCCACATTGACTGCCAGTACATGTAACACCCATATAATCCACATTGACTGCCAGTACATGTAACACCCATATCATCTACATTGACTGCCAGTATATGTAACACCCATATAATCTACATTGACTGCCAGTATATGTAACACCCATATAATCCACATTGACTGCCAGTACATGTAACACCCATTTAATCTACATTGACTGCCAGTACATGTAACACCCATTTAATCTACATTGACTGCCAGTATATGTAACACTCATATAATCTACATTGACTGCCAGTACATGTAACACCCATTTAATCTACATTGACTGCCAGTACATGTAACACCCATATAATCTACATTGACTGCCAGTACATGTAACACCCATATAATCTACATTGACTGCCAGTATATGTAACACCCATATAATCTACATTGACTGCCAGTACATGTAACACCCATATAATCTACATTGACTGCCAGTATATGTAACACCCATATAATCTACATTGACTGCCAGTACATGTAACACCCATTTAATCTACATTGACTGCCAGTATATGTAACACCCATATAATCCACATTGACTGCCAGTACATGTAACACCCATATAATCTACATTGACTGGCAGTATATGTAACACCCATATAATCTACATTGACTGCCAGTACATGTAACACCCATTTAATCTACATTGACTGCCAGTACATGTAACACCCATTTAATCTACATTGACTGCCAGTATATGTAACACTCATATAATCTACATTGACTGCCAGTACATGTAACACCCATTTAATCTACATTGACTGCCAGTACATGTAACACCCATATAATCCACATTGACTGCCAGTACATGTAACACCCATATAATCTACATTGACTGCCAGTATATGTAACACCCATATAATCTACATTGACTGCCAGTACATGTAACACCCATTTAATCTACATTGACTGCCAGTATATGTAACATCCATATAAACTACATTGACTGCCAGTAACACCCATATAATCCACATTGACTGCCAGTACATGTAACACCCATATAATCTACATTGACTGCCAGTATATGTAACACCCATATAATCTACATTGACTGCCAGTATATGTTACATCCATATAAACTACATTGACTGCCAGTAACACCCATATAATCCACATTGACTGCCAGTATATGTAACACCCATATAATCTACATTGACTGCCAGTATATGTAACACCCATATAATCTACATTGACTGCCAGTACATGTAACACCCATATAATCTACATTGACTGCCAGTACATGTAACACCCATATAATTCACATTGACTGCCAGTATATGTAACACCCATATAATCTACATTGACTGCCAGTACATGTAACACCCATATAATCCACATTGACTGCCAGTACATGTAACACCCATATAATCCACATTGACTGCCAGTACATGTAACACCCATATAATCCACATTGACTGCCAGTATATGTAACACCCATATAATCTACATTGACTGCCAGTATATGTAACACCCATATAATCTACATTTACTGCCAGTATATGTAACACCCATATAATCTACATTGACTGCCAGTAACACCCATATAATCTACATTGACTGCCAGTACATGTAACACCCATATAATCCACATTGACTGCCAGTATATGTAACACCCATATAATCTACATTGACTGCCAGTAACACCCATATAATCTACATTGACTGCCAGTACATGTAACACCCATATAATCTACATTGACTGCCAGTATATGTAACACCCATATAATCTACATTGACTGCCAGTACATGTAACACCCATATAATCTACATTGACTGCCAGTATATGTAACACCCATATAATCTACATTGACTGCCAGTAACACCCATATAATCTACATTGACTGCCAGTACATGTAACACCCATATAATCCACATTGACTGCCAGTATATGTAACAACCATATAATCTACATTGACTGCCAGTAACACCCATATAGTCTACATTGACTGCCAGTACATGTAACACCCATATAATCCACATTGACTGCCAGTATATGTAACACCCATATAATCTACATTGACTGCCAGTATATGTAACACCCATATAATCCACATTGACTGCCAGTATATGTAACATCCATATAAACTACATTGACTGCCAGTAACACCCATATAATCTACATTGACTGCCAGTACATGTAACACCCATTTAATCTACATTGACTGCCAGTATATGTAACACCCATATAATCTACATTGACTGCCAGTATATGTAACACCCATATAATCTACATTGACTGCCAGTATATGTAACACCCATATAATCTACATTGACTGCCAGTATATGTAACACCCATATAATCTACATTGACTGCCAGTACATGTAACACCCATATAATCCACATTGACTGCCAGTATATGTAACACCCATATAATCTACATTGACTGCCAGTATATGTAACACCCATATAATATACATTGACTGCCAGTATATGTAACACCCATATAATCTACATTGACTGCCAGTAACACCCATATAATCTACATTGACTGCCAGTACATGTCACACCCATATAATCCACATTGACTGCCAGTATATTTAACACCCATATAATCTACATTGACTGCCAGTATATGTAACACCCATATAATCAACATTGACTGCCAGTATATGTAACATCCATATAAACTACAAAGACTGCCAGTAACATCCATATAATCTACATTGACTGCCAGTACATGTAACACCCATTTAATCTACATTGACTGCCAGTATATGTAACACTCATATAATCTACATTGACTGCCAGTACATGTAACACCCATTTAATCTACATTGACTGCCAGTAGATGTAACACCCATTTAATCTACATTGACTGCCAGTACATGTAACACCCATTTAATCCACATTGACTGCCAGTACATGTAACACCCATATAATCCACATTGACTGCCAGTACATGTAACACCCATATAATCTACATTGACTGCCAGTACATGTAACACCCATATAATCCACATTGACTGACAGTACATGTAACACCCATATAATCCACATTGACTGCCAGTACATGTAACACCCATATAATCCACATTGACTGCCAGTATATGTAACACCCATATAATCTACATTGACTGCCAGTATATGTAACACCCATATAATCTACATTTACTGCCAGTATATGTAACACCCATATAATCTACATTGACTGCCAGTAACACCCATATAATCTACATTGACTGCCAGTACATGTAACACCCATATAATCCACATTGACTGCCAGTATATGTAACACCCATATAATCTACATTGACTGCCAGTAACACCCATATAATCTACATTGACTGCCAGTACATGTAACACCCATATAATCTACATTGACTGCCAGTATATGTAACACCCATATAATCTACATTGACTGCCAGTACATGTAACACCCATATAATCTACATTGACTGCCAGTATATGTAACACCCATATAATCTACATTGACTGCCAGTAACACCCATATAATCTACATTGACTGCCAGTACATGTAACACCCATATAATCCACATTGACTGCCAGTATATGTAACAACCATATAATCTACATTGACTGCCAGTAACACCCATATAGTCTACATTGACTGCCAGTACATGTAACACCCATATAATCCACATTGACTGCCAGTATATGTAACACCCATATAATCTACATTGACTGCCAGTATATGTAACACCCATATAATCTACATTGACTGCCAGTATATGTAACACCCATATAATCTACATTGACTGCCAGTACATGTAACACCCATATAATCCACATTGACTGCCAGTATATGTAACACCCATATAATCTACATTGACTGCCAGTATATGTAACACCCATATAATATACATTGACTGCCAGTATATGTAACACCCATATAATCTACATTGACTGCCAGTAACACCCATATAATCTACATTGACTGCCAGTACATGTCACACCCATATAATCCACATTGACTGCCAGTATATTTAACACCCATATAATCTACATTGACTGCCAGTATATGTAACACCCATATAATCAACATTGACTGCCAGTATATGTAACATCCATATAAACTACAAAGACTGCCAGTAACATCCATATAATCTACATTGACTGCCAGTACATGTAACACCCATTTAATCTACATTGACTGCCAGTATATGTAACACTCATATAATCTACATTGACTGCCAGTACATGTAACACCCATTTAATCTACATTGACTGCCAGTAGATGTAACACCCATTTAATCTACATTGACTGCCAGTACATGTAACACCCATTTAATCCACATTGACTGCCAGTACATGTAACACCCATATAATCCACATTGACTGCCAGTACATGTAACACCCATATAATCTACATTGACTGCCAGTACATGTAACACCCATATAATCCACATTGACTGACAGTACATGTAACACCCATATAATCTACATTGACTGCCAGTACATGTAACACCCATATAATCCACATTGACTGCCAGTATATGTAACACCCATATAATCTACATTGACTGCCAGTACATGTAACACCCATATAATCCACATTGACTGCCAGTATATGTAACACCCATATAATCTACATTGACTGCCAGTAACACCCATATCATCTACATTGACTGTCAGTATATGTAACACCCATATAATCCACATTGACTGCCAGTACATGTAACACCCATATAATCTACATTGACTGCCAGTAACACCCATATAATCTACATTGACTGCCAGTATATGTAACACCCATATAATCCACAATGACTGCCAGTATATGTAACACCCATATAATCTACATTGACTGCCAGTACTTGTAACACCCATATAATCCACATTGACTGCCAGTACATGTAACACCCATATAATCTACATTGACTGCCAGTACATGTAACACCCATATAATCTACATTGACTGCCAGTAACACCCATATAATCCACATTGACTGCCAGTACATGTAACACCCATATAATCTACATTGACTGCCAGTATATGTAACACCCATATAATCCACATTGACTGCCAGTACATGTAACACCCATATAATCTACATTGACTGCCAGTACATGTAACACCCATATAATCCACATTGACTGCCAGTACATGTAACACCCATATAATCCACATTGACTGCCAGTAACACCCATATAATCTACATTGACTGCCAGTATATGTAACACCCATATAATCCACATTGACTGCCAGTACATGTAACACCCATATAATCCACATTGACTGCCAGTACATGTAACACCCATATAATCCACATTGACTGCCAGTACATGTAACACCCATATAATCCACATTGACTGCCAGTATATGTAACACCCATATAATCCACATTGACTGCCAGTATATGTAACACCCATATAATCTACATTGACTGCCAGTAACACCCATTTAATCCACATTGACTGCCAGTATATGTAACACCCATATAATCCACATTGACTGCCAGTACATGTAACACCCATATAATCTACATTGACTGCCAGTAACACCCATTTAATCCACATTGACTGCCAGTATATGTAACACCCATATAATCCACATTGACTGCCAGTATATGTAACACCCATATAATCTACATTGACTGCCAGTATATGTTACATCCATATAATCCACATTGACTGCCAGTATATGTAACACTCATATAATCCACATTGACTGCCAGTATATGTAACACCCATATAATCCACATTGACTGCCAGTACATGTAACACCCATATAATCTACATTGACTGCCAGTACATGTAACACCCATATAATCTACATTGACTGCAGTATAGGTAACACCCATATAATCTACATTGACTGCCAGTACATGTAACACCCATATAATCCACATTGACTGCCAGTATATGTAACACCCATATAATCTACATTGACTGCCAGTAACACCCATATAATCCACATAAACTGCCAGTACATGTAACACCCATATAATCTACATTGACTGTCAGTATATGTAACACCCATATAATCTACATTGACTGCCAGTACATGTAACACCCATATAATCTACATTGACTGCCAGTATATGTAACACCCATATAATCCACATTGACTGCCAGTACATGTAACACCCATATAATCCACATTGACTGCCAGTATATGTAACACCCATATAATCTACATTGACTGCCAGTATATGTAACACCCATATAATCTACATTGACTGCCAGTATATGTAACACCCATATAATCTACATTGACTGCCAGTATATGTAACACCCATATAATCCACATTGACTGCCAGTATATGTAACACCATATAATCTACATTGACTGCCAGTAACACCCATATAATCTACATTGACTGCCAGTATATGTAACACCCATATAATCCACATTGACTGCCAGTATATGTAACATCCATATAATCTACATTGACTGCCAGTAACACCCATATAATCTACATTGACTGCCAGTATATGTAACACCCATATAATCCACATTGACTGCCAGTACATGTAACACCCATATAATCCACATTGACTGCCAGTATATGTAACACCCATATAATCTACATTGACTGCCAGTATATGTAACACCCATATAATCTACATTGACTGCCAGTACATGTAACACCCATATAATCCACATTGACTGCCAGTACATGTAACACCCATATAATCCACATTGACTGCCAGTATATGTAACACCCATATAATCTACATTGACTGCCAGTACATGTAACACCCATATAATCCACATTGACTGCCAGTACATGTAACACCTATATAATCCACATTGACTGCCAGTATATGTAACACCCATATAATCTACATTGACTGCCAGTATATGTAACACCCATATAATCCACATTGACTGCCAGTATATGTAACACCCATATAATTCACATTGACTGCCAGTATATGTAACACCCATATAATCTACATTGACTGCCAGTATATGTAACACCCATATAATCCACATTGACTGCCAGTACATGTAACACCCATATAATCCACATTGACTGCCAGTATATGTAACACCCATATAA